>BGNK01001853.1:98944-123438 GCA_003297005.1 Symbiodinium sp. clade A Y106 | reverse complement strand
CCACGTACCAAGTCGCCGCCCAGGAACAACCCAACCGCGCCTGCCGCAGAAGGCCTTTGCCAGCAGCTCTTGGCCGCGGATTTCCTGCCGACAGCACTCGGGTTGGAATCTGTCTCATGGACAAGATGCCCTTGTGTTCTGATCGCAAAGCGCAGGCACTGCCACAACTCGTCCACACATAACTTGCAGGCATCCCTGAATAAGGTGGGCGGCCTAAGGAGAACGAAGTGCTCGCGCTGATCTGCAGGTCTGGGTCAAGGTCATGCAATATGTCCTGCCCGCACGGATGGAGAAGCTGCTCTCCAAGCAAGATGATTTTGACACTCGGGCGCCGCGGAAGCTATGGAGTGAGACACCCAGACTTCACGTCTCCTGCTGGGATAGCCTGCGCGTCCGGCCCCGTGCAAGTACGCGGTTCGATGGGGACACTGGAGGACCTCGCTCGATCTGCTGCAGTCGATGTCATCCTTCACCCCTCTGTAGTGGTCATGCTTCCCTGAAGTGCTACTGTAGTAAGCCTGCAGGCGCCCTGGTAAATTACAACTTAACTTAGAACAAGCAGCTATGCTCTGCGTGCGTGGACACGTGCAGGTCTTCCGCAACAGCCTGCAGTTGCACGAAGCGCATCAAAGCGCAGCGGCAGTCGCAGTATTCCAGTTGTGAGCATCGTGCTCGGGTTTTCTATGGAGCACGCTGAGCACGCCGGGCTGACCTCCACAGACTGCACCGCACCAGATCGCTGCGTCGCTGAGCTGAGCTCTTCAAGCTGGTCTTTCTTAAGCTGCCTCGTCTGCTACATCTATTCGAAAGGAACCGTGAATGAATTTGTTTACTCTGAAGTTGGGCTTTCAACTGTCATACCGTTCGTTTCGCTTTGCTGGGAGGTGTCACTGTAAAACTGAAGGACTATTTTTACCGCTGAGTGGTGGTCGCATTGGGCAGAAAGTGCATGTCGGCTGCTGGTGCCCAACGCTGCTACTGGTGGCCGGCAGTTTCGCAGGCAACAGTGTAAAGTGAAGCACTCAAAGGTTTCCTGCCAATGGCTGATGCCACATTTCTGGGACCTTTCAGGCATCATGCGCTTTCTGGGCAGCTAATTTCTCACGGCCCGGTTCGGGTGCTGTCCTTTTGCGCCCTGTGCAAGAGGCGACAGATCGACTCCTGTTTGCATGCATCCGCATCTCCGCAATTCAGATCACAAATAGGGACACCGATAGCACCACGCAGACCAGACAGTTGAGCCGCAAGCCTGGAATCCCTGCCAATTTCCCCATTCAAGCGGACTCTCCCACGCTCCCTGATGACACCGCCCCACGGCCCAGCCTGCGAGGAGCCTGCAAGGCGAAGAAAGACACTCCGTGCAGTTTGGGCGCACGGAGTCGTATGCACATGTGTAGAGCCTGGACCTGTATCGACTCCATGAATGACGAAGAGCGGCTGATCCTCCGGTTCTGCCGGAGCCTCTGCGTTTCAAGGCCGCGTGCGACCCACGGATGACAACTGACAACCCCTGCCTTGCCGAAGTGGGCCCTCCTCAGCAATGTGCCAGCATTCTTTTCTGCTTGGCTTCACTTGTGGCTTCTTAACCTTATAGCCTTAGGGGGCTCTTCCGATTTGATGGTAGAATTTCTTCGCTTACGTGGAAAGAAAGAAATGATAATGTCTGCTCCTCGCTGTATTACTTCAAAGCTACGCTCCGGACGTGGCCAAGGCGTGTTTGGTGCGCATATGTCAGAAGTACTTTACAAGTACAAAGCATGCGCCTGGTGGGACCGCCCCCAAAGGATTCTTTTGCCAGGCTCGCTACCGCGATGGCCCGCGGCATCGCGTTGCTTGCGTGGCGCTCTCGGGCTGAGCTCTTGAATTTTGCAGTAGGAGTAATCGCGTTGTTGCTTTGCCGCGGACCTCCTTGTTGCCATTGTGCCCTGGGTCCAGGGTTTACGATGGGCAACCGCGTTTCTCTAGCTTCCTCTCTTCATTTCGGCGGACAGCCATGCCCAGTTTTTTGCATCCCAGTCCGTGGGTCCTCTGTTGCAACTGGACTAGACGAGGCCTCTGATGGCCACGCAGCGGGAGTGAGCGGCTGCACACGCTCCGTTCAGCTCTTGACAAGTTTTCGGGCCGCTGACATGTATGGTTTAGGGGGATTCGACTGACACTTTCGACATTTCCGGCACGCTCTTCCAGCTCGCGCTGAACATGCTCGACAAAAAGTGGCTTGCCGTGGGTTTGGCTGACGAGAAAGCCATAGAGCTTCAGCAGCCTTGCGCCAATGATTGACCTGAGCCTACACAAGGAAATCCAACGATGTGAGAAGCCTCTTAGTTCAAGATCCGGCAACCCCACCGCAACCAAGCCGAGATTCTCCGGAAGGTGCGGGACACCAGCCATGGCCGTGGCAAAGATGTGTAATCCGCAAAAAAGACCTCATGATGCCTCCGGGATACATACGAAGTACAAGCAAGAGAAGCCATGCGTCACCTCAGCTCATGCTTAGTTCACCATGTTCTACCTCATCACAGCTGAAATCTCGAGACTTGAACTCCCAACATCAGTCAGTGCTGAACTCATATGTTACCTTTGGCCCATCCAAAGCCAGACATAACGGCAGGGCAGCATCGATAGTTTCACATCGCGAGAGACTGCAGAGCGCATGCGGCAGTTCCAGATGTCAGGCAACATCCTCTTTTTGCCGCGGTGTTGGCTGAGTTCTGGTTGGCAGGGCCTCACAGGGTTCTCCAGACTAAAGTCTTGAGGTTGCCGAGAGCCTCCACTCCTCAAGTAAATGAGCGTCGTCCGACCCACCCAATGCCACCCATATCCCGGAACATTCGATTAGCATGACCTTCTGAAGGTGGTTGTTTCATTTGCCCTCGTACAGTCATACAGTAGTCATACAGTAGCCGCTTTCTCACGGTCCCATCTTATGCTGCAGCATCAACGTTATCGAACGCTTTGATCCGTCCGTCCTACAGTGACCTCCTTTCTCCACGACGACATGAGACCCGACAAGACAGTCACAACAATATTATACATTTGCAACAACAGTAATTAAACACGACCTCGTGTGCTAAGAGTGCGAACTCGTGTTCATGTCGCCGGAAATCAAGCTGGAGGTGTTCTCCACTAGTCTACAGGCAAGTCAAACTGCGAGATCTGCTTCTCTGCGTGCCAGTAGTAGGGCCTGCCTGTGCTCCTGGATATCACCTTCAGGGCGATCACTGCCCGGCATAGTTAACAACGCCGGCAGTGCAATTCACATCGATTCCGGAATCTCTCCTTCCTAAGGTCTCAGTTCATCGGTCGAGCCTTCGCCCAACCAGGAGGCAAATCCAGGGGCGATCTGAAGGTTGATGTGCCAGTTACCAAGTTCCTCGGAGACACTGGCACTCTGACATCTCTGCGTGAGGCAAGAGATGCGCCGACAGGCCATGGACACATAAATGGGTGATTTGAGCAGCACACTCCGTCCGGCAGATACTCTAGTCGTCAGCTCGACGCAGAAACAACGAAAACGGAAAACAAGTGCTGAGGAGGCACAAAGCAAAAGTGCAGCCTAGGCTCACATAGTAGCATTGCCCAGCTGATTTCGACGGGATCCTGATCCAGCCATCTGGCAGTTGAGGTAGGTGAGAAAACTGGTCCTGCCAGCTAGTGTAGCGGGCTAAAGCCGCAACGACGACTGGCAGTTCTGTTGCCGGGCTCAGGATTTCGGGCATGTTCCCGCCGCTCAGAGCAAGGATCTGGACTCATGCTGGTAGTGAGACATGATCTTGTCAAAGACGCGATGGAGTCGCCCCCAGTTGAAGCATCATGGCAGCTGTTCTCGTAAGGGCGGCCCATGCTTCGGGTGGGAGGGGCCAAGCGGCTTTGGAATTCGCCAACGACAAACGCTTTAGATTATGTAAAAAGGATAAGATGATGTATAAAACCTACGTATGGTAGCCGCTTGTTTGCACTTGCTTGCGCTTGACCCTGGATGACCCTGCAAGTTCAGTCCTGCTGGGCTGCCCAAAACAGTACAGTCTTGTTGGTCTCATCAGCGGAGTTCGGGCTCGACGGTGCCACCTAGCTGCAAAGACTTCTCAGAACTGACCCAGGCCTCGCCACAAAACTTGGACAGGCTACAGCCATTGCTCGCCAAATGTGAGCCAACCTGGCCAAGCCCGGCTCTAAGGCCACAACTGCTCCATCCTGGACCCCATCGTCCACCTTTGCGGCCTTCACGGGGTGACCCTGCTCCTCCTCCACCTACTCACGGCAAGGCTCCCCAAGTTCAGTCCCGACAATTTCCGACTAATCATGTGATGCTCACGCTTATCGCAAAACTCGTGGCCTCCTGCTTCACAGTCATGGCCTCACGGCGTCTCTTCCCTGAAAGGCTGGAAGGCCGATATCGCTTCACCTGTGGTGAATCGCAGATTCGAGGGAGCACCGAAATCATACCGAGATATACCGAGACTGAGTTTCTGGCCGTGGTTCCGCTGTGGACATTGGCCTTCTTTTCCACGGCCTGCTTCTTCTCGGGAGGCGGCGGGAGCTCCTGTCTCCGGACCAAAGGCATACCAAGCATGCCGGCCAGACATGCCTGCGATACTATGAAAATCATCTAGACTGATGCGGCCGCAAAAGCCTTGTTGCGCCACGGAGGGGCGGTGCTCTGGCGAACCTAGCTGAGGGCGAAGCAATCGATAGATGCACGATACCTGTGGTAGCTGCCCCGGTCCTCTTTCACAGGGTCTGCAGAAATCTCCGAGAGCAACGGTATCTCTTGCACGAGCGTCTGGTCCGTGTCAAGAGACACCTGCAGCGGCAACAGGTTGTAGAACAAACGACTCGATCAGTGGTGTCTGAAACCTGGTACCTGGATCAACAAACAGCAACGGGACTGCCTCCACCGTGTGAGCTTCCTCCTGCCAGGACCCCAGATTGATTTGGATTGGGCCCGCGGGCGATGCGGCCACCGTCGATATAGCCGACCCCCAGGCAGGGCTTGCAGACCAGTCTGGCCAAGCTGGGTTGGAACCAGGCCAGACCTCCAAGACAACCCGCCTTTATTGTTGCAGGCCTACCCAAAACACGTGTGCACAAGCACCAGCTTTCTGGCTTTCTATCCGCCAAAGCCACCGGGCAGACCATCATCACAGGTGGCGATCCAGCTGGATACAGCGCCGATGCAGAATCTACGGCTGCCGGTGGCCACTGGTCGGGGGTGGCCTGCATCAAAGAAATCAGGTCGGAAAGCCAGTTCGAACATGTTTGGACCATCCGTTGCAAGGTCCCCCAATGCGAATCTACACGCAACACTCAAGACTACAAATGTCTGAGTCTCGTTGGCAACAATATTCTTGCAGCCGCAGCCTGACAGCCAGTAGCTCCGGCCACTGCAACGCTGCTGGCAGCCTTTGCATAGCTGCCCTCCGGATAGTCCAGCCCGTCCTGGATCCAGAAGTGTATTCGATGTGTATGACGGAGACACAGGACAAGTTCTACTGATACGTCATCCTATGACACAATGCAAACTTCAAGCACTGGCTACAGTACTGAAGGCATTTGCCGATTGCCTACTCGACCTAATCATGCATCCACATTTGCCCTTCCAAGAGAACTGCGTGGTGGGAAGTTGTCGGAGACGTGGCATGCCACAGAGTCCCGACCTGTCTTCCTATGCATTCGCCACGGCCAGATGTGTCCAAGTCTGGCAATCGTGAAGCACTCTTTTGTGTGCTCACTGGGTGAAGCACGATTCAGCTGCAGTGTTTGTTGTTTCTTTGGTCTTCGCGCCCTCGACACATTCTCAACCTTCTCAGTTCGCTTATCTTGTGCCTTCCGCAGGCAATTCCGAAGAGTCCACCGGGGCCCCGACAGGAGATATCAATTGCTGATTGAACACGGATTGTCGGTGTGGGTCTGTGTTGGTCAAACAGGGACAGGCTCAGACTCCACTCATGCAGTGTTGATGGGACTCTTAGCTTCGATGAAAGATATCAAAGCACCGCGACGACCACAATGGCGGTCTCTGCACTCGACGTACAGCGGAGTCATCAACCCTGTATGTCACCAAGAATCGACGTGGCTGACGATTGCGTCGACTGCCGCCTTCACCGCTTTTGCTGTGCTCGGGCCGATTACCAGTTGGGCTAAAGCGCCGCATGCTCCCTCCTGCAGAGCTGAGTCATGGCTGAGTTCATGTTTTCCCACCTAGCAAGGATGAGGAAACAAGGGTTGGTATCTGAGCCCGGCTCCTGGGGGAGTGATTCCAGGTGAACCGGAGCTTTGCCCGCCAAGTCTTGCAGTTGATCCAGCTGCTCCAACCCCAGGACCGATTCCACATCAGAAGGCACTTCCACAGAATTAATGATCTCCACCTGGGATGTCAGTTGACAGTTGACAAGTTGATGAGCAAATCAAGGCTGCGGGCTACCAAGGTGAGGAACGCGTGGATGTTTCATCTGTGTGTGTGTGTGCGTGCACGTGTCTGTGTGCAACCCTGTGTCGAAGGGCAGTATGAAAACTCGCGGAATCAATCAACGCTGAATGGTTGTTTTGGACAAGTGTCTGTGTGGAGCCATGCCAGCCAGAAGTGTTCCTGTCACGGCTAAAAACTAGTATCTGAAGAGTCTGAGATTTAACAACCTGGCAAAGAGCTTTCTACGAAACTCCAGTGAGTCATTCAGTAACTCTGACACAAGGCCATCAGGCATGAACCTCAGATGCGGTGAGTACGAACAGCTGTGGCTTGTGACGATCCGTACCGGGTTCGTTCCATTGTTGATGTTCACCGTGGAGCCGTCCTGCTGCTACGAAAAGGGGGGTTGGTGTCCGTTCCGCTCCTTGTTGTGTTAAGTGTGCGCTGTTAAACCAAAAAGAGCCGAGATTCTACCCATTGTGGTTTCAGTCAGTGTATGCATGTGTGTGCGGGTGTGTGTGTGTGTGTACACCCTGATTCTAAGCTAAGGGTGTTGGCAAGACATGTGTTTTGTGCAGTCGTTGAAGCAGCAGCAGGGGGGCAATGATTCCTTTGGTGTGCATTGCCCAACGAAGACCGCACCATTGGAATGTGATATCAGGAGAGGACGCTCTCTTGACGTACCTGCTATCGACATGGCCACCAGGCTAAGCCCAAAACCTCGCACGCCGAGGGAGTTTGCCTGGCAGTGTTGCTTTGCAGTTTGTCGTCTTGTTTCAGGTTGCTTAGGTAAATCTCATCGACACCCAGATCTTCCCAGAAAGTGTGAGTGGTGGTGTCAACCTATACTCCGTGTGTGTGTGTGTGTGCGCGTGTGTGTGTGTGTGCGCGTGTGTGTGTGGGGGTGGAACTCTGTTGCCAACAATAAAACTTTTGATAGTGCGGGGGGCCCGAGGGCTCATCATACAGCTCGGGCCAACGAAGCTCTGCATGATGCAGGCAGGAAAACGCATCTGCAGACCAGTTCCTGGGTGCCGGTGTGCGCAGCTGGATTGGACAAATCTCAAAATCAGCCTTGAGTCCTGATTCGTTCCGGAACCCCGAAAGCGTCATGCTTTCAAAGCTGTGCTTGATAAACAACAGGTTAGTGGGTGCGAAATGGATGTCTGTGTGTGCGTGCACGTGGACGCGAATGGGCGAAAGGGTTCAGGGCAACTTGACCCATGGAACTTCAAGCTAACCACAGAAGCCTTCTCTGGAACTTGTCTCTGCTAACTCGCTTACGCCGAAACATGGAGCCACTCCTGCAGTCACATGCTCTGCCTCAGTCTCTCCGTGTTTCCGTCCTGTCGTTCTTGTTTTTCGTCGGAATTAACTAAGGATTGAAGGAAAAACCAACAATTCGTGTCTCCAACTTGTCTTAGTGATGGCTTACATCAGCAATCATCCCGAAATGTACGGCATGAAACCTTAGTTGTTGACCTGCCGGCATGTTGCCGAATCTGACCATTCGCCCAAGAAGGTGATCTGCTTTGTGTTCAGCTTCACTGGCTCTGTCGAACCGTGTCTTTGAACATGGACTTCGTCCAGAGCTGCAAACACGCTTTCGATGACGCCAAGCGCTCCATCTTGACACCTTACCATACAGTAAGCACTTTGGAGCACATAACCAACACAACTCTGACCGTGGTCGGTCACAGCATGTTTCTTCAACTAGCCCAAAAACTGAGCATAAGCCACAAGGGGCTAGAGCGACAGCTCATGAATTTTGGAGCATTCCAAGCGGCAGGACCACCATTCCGCGCTCCAGCAGGTCTGGGGGAACCCACTGAGGCCCGAGACGGAAGCCATTGCTTGAGGCGCCTTGCGCTTGCTGCCTTGACCACACCCAGACGAGCAGAAAAACAGTTGCCGTGCCCTGGCTTTAAATCTTCCGCTGCCTGGCTTCTGCTGCGGCAGCGGCTCGTTTCGATTTCGGTGGTGGCACGACCTGCATCGTCAGTGATCAGGAACCTGCAGCTTCCACTCTCGTCTCAAGTCTTGGCACACCTTGGGAGCTGGTCGCGTCCATCGAGGCCGAGCAGGCCGGCTTGGTGCAGCTGCTGCCGAGCGAAATGCCTGCAAGCTCGCAGCAGATGTCGCGGCGATGAACCCTTGGCTAGCGATGAACTGCCGACAGCAATTACCATCGGGTAAGCATGAATGTAGACACGAAAAGTGACGGCCTTGGGGATCCTGTTCGAGACCTCGACAAATTGAGTCAAATCGGCCATTCCTCCGACGCTGGCCCAAATGCATGTTCAGCACTGCAAAAAACAAATTCTGCGGATGTGCACCCGGCAGATGCTGTGGCTGACTCGCACGACATGCTGACATTGATTGACTGAGACTGACTGAGGCAGCTCGTTCCCCAGTCCCCATGCCCTGGATCTCCTGGGACTCCTAATCACAGGCAGTACCACCGGGAAGCTGCGCCATTGCCCAGGTTCTGCTAGATATGCTTGTGCCCGGTTTAGCCCTCCCTGCCAAAGATTTGAGGCAACCAGGATGGAACCGAGACAAGCTCAAGCTGCAGCAGAGAGGTGGGGTGGTGGTCCGTGGCGTGCCGGTTTTCTGCGATTCCACCTGCGTTCCAATGCTCTCGCTACTCTATAGGTGTAATGCTAAGCCCTCCATCCGTCAATAAAGGTTCTAATATCGGGATCCTGTTACACAGATCCTATCGGAAACCTCTTCATGAAGCATGGCAGCGCATTAATGTGAGCGCATGTGAGCCTCACGAATGCAGGCACCTTGCGATTTGCGGCTGTGCCCCAGGTCCATCACATGATTGTGCAGACATGATTGTGCAGTGCTTGCTGCCTTACACTCTCTCTGTCTGGTACCTGAGTCCCTTGCTGAGATGTTTCCTCGGCACTCACTGACTGCACACCATTCTTGGCTCATTGAGCCACCTGATCTGGAGCCTACCGCCTTCTGTCCTGCTCAGCTGATACACACAAGTGCCGAAACGTGTCCGAGTCTGCGTCCTGTAGTGTTTACATCCAGCAACTGCGCAGCGACCTCGAATCGTGCAACTACAGAGCAACTGGATGTTAGTTCATGTCTCGGCGCATCACCCCCTTTGCTCCATTGTGGGATGGGCTGTCTAGCTCAGAAGCTTCCAAAGCTGGATGTTGCTGCAAAGTCAAAGGCCCGGGCGCTGTTAACAGTTGGCTGCTGGGCGAAGATAGACGTGCCAGATTTTGGAATCGATGAAGCCTCATGTGGCTGAGGTCAGCAACACGACACAACGATTTTGCATCTGTCATGAGCTCAGACAGAAACCGAAGGTCGCAGCTTGGCAAACTCTCTGCCGATGAAGGGCCCGTCCTTCAAGATGCACAACACAGTGCAAAGCACAAGCGTATGATGCCCGCGGGCATGAGAATTGCCACGCTCGCTGCAGCGGAGGCAGAGTTCTGTTTTGGCAGTTTGTCTGCGGGGCTGTCATCAACATTGGACATGTCTGAGCCAGGGGCCACAGATGTGCTCCAAACGGAGAGCTCCAGGACCTGCAGCGCTTGCCACATCACACTGCAAGCCTACGACAGCATGTCCACCCTAGGCTGGGAACAATTTGAACTCGTCGGGACTCCGAACCCATTCATCTTTAAGGAGTTTCCTTGTTGCCGACATCCCCTCGCAACCGCATCTTCCACTCGCATGGCAGTGCGATGCTGCATCAACGCATCGTCGCTGCGTCTCGCCGCCTACACTTCTGCTGTGCGACTCGAAGTCGCAGGTGCCAGCCCCCATGACGTGTACAGGCTGCGTGCTAGAACGCGGCGCTGAATCGCTGCCTACAAGTAGCGGCCCGATGAGAAACAAGATGGGAAAGGCCGAAAGGATAGGGTCAGCCCGTCGCACGAGCCCGCAGCCGAGGCTGGCCGTGTTGTGTATTGCGGCTTTGACGACGGCTGCACTCACGAACTCGTGGGTCCGATGACGTGTACAGTACTATAATGTACCATAACAGCTGGAACTCAAGATGTCCGCGGCGCGACGAGAGTGCCCCAGATTTCTGACCAACTCCACGCCTCGTTGCTGATGCTCACGTAACTCCTAACCGTCACTTATCCACACGAGCAGAAGGTGAAGGGCGGGCATCGGGCATGGAGGCACACACATGAAGGCCAACTACAGTCTCAATCTGCAACAACAGCACGTGACAACGTCGCTGTCACTGAGAAATGCGACTGAGTCCGAAAGTGCCCAGATCCCAACATATGGAGCTTATGCAGGCCGTTCATCGGTGTATGCTGAAAAGTGAGCGGATCCTGAACTCGCCAGTCACTTCCAGACCTCGGTTTTGGGCGCATGCCATGTGAATGGAATTGTATGGACAAAGGTGGTTGGTTGTAATTACGGTGATTAATTGCACCTATCTGCGCATGCACAGACTGCCAATTCCTCTGTGGCCCGAGCTGTAGGAAGCGCCCGCCACAAGTCCACGGCCAGGAAAAAACTCCAGGAAGACCTGTGCGCTACCACAGGCTCCTCTCTAAACCCGCAGCGGCAGCAGATACAGGTCTCGCATCTGGAACAATACTGTACTGACCTCGTCACCGGTGGTACGCATTGCATCTCCCCAGCAGCGGCGAGGAGCAGGCACGGATCCTCCTGGCAACAACAACGTGACCGAAGCGATTTTGTGCCGGCCCACGGCATGTTCATCACTATGAAACCCGCCATCTTCAGCCCGGCACTCTTCACGAGTTGTCCATCACTCCCGTGGGCGCTATCCATTAAGTCCAAGGATTTTGCTTGACTCAGCCCGGGCTGCTGTGATTTGCCCCAATGCTCCAAGCTGCCGAGGTCCTAAAGCTGCAAAGTTGAGCAGGTATTCTGCGCCTCAGTATATGCAAGCGTAGCTATGCACCGTCTGTCAACTCACAACTTGGACAAGGACAGTCAACAGCGAGCATCTCCGGGACCTGAGCCCATGCGATCTGAGAGTCAAATTCAGCAGACTGTGATCACCACATCCTGATCACCAAGGACCAAGCCACCTGTAACTTTGCGCCATCACCGGCACGGCGCAACCAAAAGCGAGATGCCTCGATGCAGTCATACACTAACGAACTCGCCAGCACGTGCAGCAGCAGCAGCAGGACTCTATCATGCAAATTGGCTTTAACACCAAATCAAACGCTCGGGTCAGCACGTTCGCTTGGCAAGAAAAATCGGGTAAGAGTGCGGCATCCAACAGTTGCAACCGCAGTCTAACAACCTGGCCGGTCTCTCACTCGATACCCGTCTCGGTGCACATGTCAGTTCGTGGGTGCTGCAAGCCGTGCCTCCGGCAAGCAGAAGTCCCAGTCGGCTCCCTGCCCGTTCTCGCAGTAGCACCAAGGGGCCGCCTGGGTTCACAAAAGACCCAGTGGCAGGCTACGTCGTGTGTCGGGGTTATGGAATTGCGAGGCCTTGAAGTGGCGGCTGCAGAATTTTGGGTTGCAGGTTGCAAAAACGTCTCAAAGCAGGACTTGGATCTAGCGACGTACTCCCTGTGGCCCCCACTCGTGGCAAGATGGCCGGCTGGCTGCAAGCACGACCCAGACCGGCAGCGCTGCCCTGAATGAGAACGCCCACTCGGCGTCAGTGATCTTTGTCAGAGCCCAAAAAACCGGACATTTGGAATACAAGCAAACAGTACGACTCAAATCCTTCTGGAAACTTGTGTGTCATGAATTGGGCTGACATGCTACGATGCTACGTACTGCTATAATGAATCGGTCGCCATTCTGAGACTGAGTTGCGCTCGGGCATCCTTTGCTCCCAGGCTGCGCAGCCTCTCGCCAAACGTGCAGTGACGCCACGAACACAAGTCTGGCAAAACGCTGGTTCTGTACGTTCATTTGGGCTGGAAGCCGTCCTTGAGAACACACAGGCGGCGCCCGTGCAGTGAGCACTGCATTGCCAGGCTGGCTCGGCCTTGTATAGCTGTTCAAACGCAACACACAGGATGTAGGCTCTATCGGCATGCAGCAGTCGGCGTCTACAGCATCCCTCTTCCTGTTCAGCGCCGGGCGCATAAAACAGAGACTCCGCAGCCGTCTGGAATGTAATGAGGAATGTGCTTGGACCTCTGACAGGAAGCTGTGAGCTGGCTCGCTACCGTTCGCAAAAATCATGCGCGAAGTCTCTCTTCTTGCGAGACTGACAAAGTCAAATGTGCTGTCGTGCGCTCGTTGGCTTTGAGCTCCTGGCGCAGCTCTGCCAGTCCTGTGGGATAGAGCCTTGCCTGCTGCAGTTCCGCCGCTACAGTCAAGTAATACCTTGGCAAGCTCATGCAAGCTCAGAGCCGCTGTGCCGTGTCTGAATTCCGCCTTCGTCATTGCTTTTGCTTCAGGCGAATTTGTTGCGGTCTTCTGAGAAATCCGATGTAACCACGGTTGAGCACAAGTTCTCTCATCAAGTGCAATCAAGGATAGTGAGTAGATATGCAGCACAGTCCACGTTGCAAGCATCTTACTTCTAGGCCCCGTGCACGCAAATCAATACATGATGAAAGCACATCGGAAAATGCAAAGGTAGCCGTGCAATTGCCTGAAGACCTCCAACTCAGCATGGAAACTGGCACCTCGCTGAAATTTTGAAGTCTTCCTGAGGCTCCGGCTCGCCCTGAAGAGCTGCGTAGTTCGACACCTTCACAATGAAACAGCATGATGCCACGGAGCAACCGAAGGCAGCTGCAAGCTGTCTCGTTACTCCGATCTCTTGGGGTTTTAGACGCTTTCGAATCTAAACGACCCTTTCTGCTGATTCAGCTGCCTCGCCTCCCCCGAGAGCTCAGTCCGCGATTCCACGGCAACAGCGGTCGCGTTCTGCGAAGCGACTCCATGCATGCAGGGAAGAGTCTGGAAATCGAGGCATCGCTTCCCACAAATTTTCAGAATCCAAACATGCACCCGTTCTGCCCATGCTCACACACGTGCCTCACCATGCATCACTGACAGGCGTATCTTGAGCTCTGAGCCGGACCCAGCCTCCAACAACACGACTTCTAAACCAGGCAAACTCTCAGCTGGACAAGCTGCCACAACTCAGAGAGATGAAGCAACGATATGCACTCAGGATCTGACCCATCGGGTAATCATGCGCACGCGACACACATCAGACGAAGCCTCATCTGAGCTCATGGAATCTCGGGACATCTTGTGTCTGAGCTGACGCACGGGTCCGTTTCCCGTGCTCATGTATGCGTTTCCTGTGCTCATGTGTGCATTCATAATTTCTCCTGGACCGTTGCCCTTGTTGCAGGTGCTGTCCAAGATCGAGGCGGGTACGCTCAGCGAGGAGAGGAGACGAGTAGGTATGAACGCCTGTCACCGCAGGGCTGCAGAACGAACTGAACTCGTGAGTAGTTTCTCGCGCCTCTGTGAGCTGGTCACATGCCAGAAGCGTGGCAGGTGCTGAGTCCACAAGCTTCAGGACAACCTCGCCACCTGAACCATCAGCTGCGCACCCACGGGCTCTGCCGGGTCGATTCACCAAGGGCGCGGCCAGGCGGCAAGTCGCCCATCAGCATCAGGGTGACATCCTGGGCCGCTGACCGACGCCAGTAGTGCACTGCAGGCAGACATCCTCTCATTTGTCATCCTGTTGGAGGAATAGACTCTATATATATGGCTCGAAGTAGTTTGTATAATACAATCATGTTGCTGAGGAATTAGAATAAAAACATAAAAAATCAATTTTGATTTTTTCACTGCTTTGAACATCGAACATCCCACAAAAACTTTTCCCAGGATCTTCGATGTTCAATGTTCAAAGCGTTGAAACAATCAAATTTGGGTTTTTTTGAATTTTTCCATCGTGTTTTTACATATAAAGATGTTGGCCGGATGCGAGCTACATGTCCAAGTGCTTGCCGCAGTATTCTGACTTCAGCCGTAGTCGAGACAAGAGTTCTTGCCATCATCATGTCGACTCCTATGCAGATCACAAGGCTTTGTAAGTTTAACCGCCGAGGCGTCGCAGCACTACACCTTCAACAGGCCTCTTCCTCCGGTGCGGCATCGTCGGGTGATAAGCCCAACATCAAGTTGGCGCGCCCAACCCCGCAGGGCGTGAAGAAGTCCATCGAGGCTGGTTCGATCCCAATTCATCCATCGCGTTTGCCTGTGACTCTCAGTGACATTCGTTGCCACATCAACAACATTGCCAAGTCGTTCAAGTGGGGTTTAAAGAAAGAAGACGAGTGGACCTTCGAAGCCCAACAGACGTTGTTTGCGAAGCTGCTAAAGAAACAGAACACCAACAAGACATCGCACAAAAAGAAGTTTGCAGCCATCATGAATGTGGACGGCGAGGGTACAATTCCGGCAATTGAGGACGCCACATTAGACGACATCGACACTGATGCCGCGAAGAAGACTGACGACCGCGAGGAGACCGAGGCTAAAATCCAGAATGACAACATTGCCACGGCGGACGCCGCCCAGATTGACGACACCGTGAACACCGAGGACAATGCGAACAACGGCAACAACAACCAAATGAACGACGACAGCAGCAGCAGCAGCAGTGGCAGCGACATCGACAGCGATTCGGATAGCTCGGCAACAAGTGCGCCGCCAGAGGTGGATTACAGTCAATGGGAAAGCAGTTGGCACGACGGCTTCCAGCAAATGATTGCGCTCCATACGGAATTCGGCGATACCACCAAGAAGCAACGTGTGCTAAACAAGCTGTTGAAGATGATCATCAAAGTGAAGGCCAGTGTAGACAACTTGTAAAACAAAAATACGGATGTGAGCTCTTCCAGAATGGTCGCCTGGAGTGTCAAAAAAGAATGCGCCACAGCCGCCAGTCCGATTCAGTTGCTTGCTTGCTTGCTGTTTCTCGTATTAACGATGTAGGAAAGATAATAAAACGTGCTTACGTATACAATATAGACCGTAGCCAACGCTCGCCCAGTCTTTTTGCGCCGGCAAATATAGATGAACAAATCACATATGTGTATGCTATGACAAGTATCTCATCATATTCAGTTTTCTCACGTTGTCATGTGAGAGAAAACGGCATAACATGATATCGATAAACATATCATTTTTTGCACTTTTTTGCAAACGAATGCACCATGAGCATACTGTTAACAATATCGTCATATCAAGTTTTCCTATATATGTGTACATGCATTCGTACCTTCTTTACATATACACTTTGTTCTACATGAAATATAACATGCGTGCATGCAAATATATAACATGACATTACCCTGGTGTCAACACGGTAACCATATGTACACATGCACCCCCGATGTGATAACAAATAGTCAAGAGGGGGGGTACCAACAACAGTTCGGCTCAAGCTGCAGGGCGTCTGCTGTTAAAGGGTCTTTTGTGGGTGCGCAATGGATTCTCCTCTACCTGTAGGGCGTCTTCCCGTAGGGTTGCTCACCAGGGCATCCAGCATTGCTAGACCACTACATGTTGGATGTGTACGCGGGAAAGTGGTGCCGCCGCCCCCTAAGAGCTCTAGGAGCTTGTCTATGACAGGAATAGTGCCGCCACCACCACCTGTGAAAACAGCTTCTACGAGCTTGCTCATGTCCGGAAGACTGGTACTGCCGTTCTCTAAGAGCACTAGGAGCTTGTCTATGACAGGAATAGTGCTGCCACCACCACCTGTGAAGACTTCTTTGAGGCCCTCTACTTCGAATCCGAAAAAGTTGTCTTCTGAAATCCCGGAGAACACCATATGGAGCGGTAAAAGGCGCAAGTCTTCAGGTACACCTATGCCATCTACCCAAGCTACATCTTCGCAAGATCATTCAGCTCCGCTACCTACTGTCCCTTTACGTCCGGCAAAACCCCTTGGACCACCTCCTTGGCTGCGTGAGTTAAGTGTACGTTTCCTGGTTTGGGGGAAGAAAGAACGCTCGGACCCGGATGGGTTGCTCTACATCGCTCACGCAGACGACTTCCACAATCCCGAGGGCAACCTCGGCCTTGCCAAAAGTCATTGTGGTCTTTCACGATGTTATGATGGAAGGTGTGTATGAAATCCGCTGTTCATGGTGAAAGCAATGAGGATGATCCAAGCCCTGAGGTCTCACATGGAAGATCCGCATGGCAGTGCAAATGTAGAGATAGGCGTGTGCTGTAGCCGTGGTCGACATACGACATAGATCGGTCGACCGATTGGAGTTCACGTTGAGGTCGATCCTCGAGGTATACCGCTGCAATGTGCTGCCTACTAAATACTTGGAGTATGATGCTGGTAATTGGAGTCATCTGTGTTTCTCGTGTCACACCTGCCGGGAAGGGAATCCCTATAAGACCCTACTCCGGCAGAAGTTGCGCTATGTAGCAGATAGTGTTCTCCAATCTTGCGAGGAAGTAGCTGGCAAAAACCCAAGCTTGTAAGACCCTGCTCCAGCATAAGTTGCGAGATGTAGCATGTAGATCTTGCGCGCAGACAGCTGAAAAAAAACTCAAGCAGACGTGCCGAGCTATAAGGTTTTACCCCCAGTATAGCATCATGAGCATCTGTTTAGGCAAACCCTAAATCCTTAACCTTGCCACCCATCCCAGGTGCCTTGGCGAACTTATTTCAGTTTTTTCGGTTTCGGGGCTCACACTCGGACAATCCAGGCGAGGCATATGGTTCGGGGTCTGACGAAGTGAAACTCCTCTAAAGGGATAGTCAAAGTAGAAGCAACAGGATTGCAAGAAACACCTAAAGTGACTGTAAATGTCTCGACATTTCCCTTCCAGGATTCTACCCTCCTGTGAAAGCAAAACAGCTGCATGACTAGTAGAATCCTGGGAATGTTACCTGCAGATCACCATGGAGGATCAGGTAGAGAATAAAGACAATGATGGGGATAAAGGTATAAAGGCCGGGTTGGCCTAGGTATTTAGTGATCTGTGATCCCATCTTTACGATGGTCCAAGTGCTAGTAGCTCAGACAGGCCCTGTTGGCTCGTCTCTATATGGACCAAGGGTTTTGGGTGAAAGCGCGGACTATGTGGGACTGGCCTTGCTCATGCATGCATTCATTCAAAACCAACAAAGATAAGTGATTTGTGGAGGACAAATATCAACAGACAAAGTTCATGCACATGCATCGATGCTTGCCAAGTTCTTGCAAATTCCTAATAACGAATTATCTGTTCCTGCTCACCAACATGCCGTAACTGCTTGTCTCAGACTCCGAACGTGTGGCCCCCTGTTGACTCTGAAGAGGGTATCCGAAGGCACTCTTCAAGGTCCACTGGCAGGGGCCCTTCCCGGCCCTCTTATTTCGAGCTCAGCCTTCTTCCGACAATCAGCATGCAAATGTCACGGCATCTCAGAAATTCATGCAGTCATGCATCGGGCTGTGGATTCATGAATACCATCGCTGTCTCTTCTGGATTGTTCCAAGCATGCAGGTGGGTCTGGCTGTCTTGCAGTTGATATCGAATTCTGCAGACTGCTGATGCTGGAGCTTCACCTCCTCCCGCAGCATACTCCCTGGATCTTGTCAGAGTCACGACAACCGATTGGTTTGCCCACCATGAATTCACTTGCACATATCCAGCGGTCCCATGATCCACAGATTTTGCAGGTCGTTGCTGCAGAATATGTGTAAATGGCGTGTGGCGACCATTGCCACAGCCTGCATCCAGCCTTGCTGAGTTCAATACCTTTTTAGTCAGACATAGGCCAGCAGCAGGCACTCAGGCTCGTAGCAAGGCTGTGCAGAGAGCTTGCCATGGCAAACAGGGTCGAGGGTTAATGGTTTTTTAGGGAGGGCCATTTAAATATATAATATCTTTTGTTTTTTTTGGGGGCCCGGGTTGGAACAAGGATAAACATGTTGAAGTGAGGGTTATTGAAGATTGGGGTTTAGAGAGGAGAGGTAGGCTCGACCGTACCAGACAGACAGAACGACGACTTTGCCTAGAGCTCCTTGAGATGTGTCTTGCACACACCTCTGCTTATATTAGCCTCCCAAGATTTCTTCATGCGGCCAAGGTGCAGTGGTAAGGGAGTTTTGGGAGTCTTGGCTTGGGCAGGGACTAGGACTATAAGAATCGATGTAAGTAGGCCTCAGTAACTTTGATGGGGCTTCCGGGCATTCCTCTTCTTCATCATTTTCACTGTCACTAATGACTAGGGTTGTGGGGTCTCCATGCTTCAGCTTACCCCCAGACTTGTGGGTGTCTTAGTCTTGAGTGTAAGTTGTTTTAGTTGCCCTGGGCCCTTGAGTTGTCTAGTGTCAACGTCTACTTCGAGGCTAACAGGAGTAATGAACCCAAGTGCCCCTAACAGGTTGTCTAAATCCTGAGACATGGAGATCGATCCCATCACTGCAAAAGCGATAGCAACCAACCTACGCCCTGTCCATTCCTCCGTACAGTGTAAAGGTCTCTTCCCGCTAAACACAAGCGGGACACCAGAGGCAACGTCACAATGGCACCCGTAAACGATCCCTCCCATATAGTCTTTAGGCACTGTGCCCGATGGTGATTCAATCCACAAAGCACCCCCTTTGAACTCACTCAGGATACAATGGCTTGAGGATAATGTGAATTCCTAATTCCTAATGTCACGGTGTAGCCCCTTTCCTGCAGAATCTCTAATGGTAATCGTAGAGTATTTATGGTGGGGTAACAGTAACCGAAAAAGACTTGATAGCTGGCAGGCCAGGTGCTGTAGTGGGGCCGTGGGTACGCAGAGGCGGGTGAGGTCTCTGGGGTTAAAACCTACAGTTACTGTACATCCCTCACTTTCCAGCGTCCTGTACTTAGCTGGTATCTTCTCGAACTCTTGCAGGATCTCTCTTTGAGCTTTGCTATCGTTCGCTCCATGGTAGTCATGGTGGTATATGGTTCGAGCCTTAGGCATCAGGGGGATGGTCCACTCAGTTTGTGTTGTAACATGACATGTTCGGGGCAAGACTGTCGACCCTTGTTGCCTGGGGGGTTCAGGTGGTGCAATGCGGGGTTCGTCATATTCTACTTCAGGCATAGCTTCCCTGGCTAGCATGACCGTGGTTTCAAAAAGTTGGCCCTCAACCCTGCGGACCCAATCCTGACCTTTTTCTGATGTATTAAGACGGACCGTTTCTGAGATTGGGTCCGCTGAACTATTTAGCCAGTACGAAGAGCACAACATCATGATCTCGTAAGTTGCTGAATAGCCATCCTTAGGGTAGGTGTCGCGTTGTCTAGCTAATAATGAATACAGGCCATCCACTGCAATTCGCGAGACTCCTGGGGGCATGGACTGGAGTTCAATGTGCACTCTTTGTTTTAGTTGCTCCACAGTCAGAGGCATGCTGTTGGCAACTTATGGCGGGGGACAGGCGATTATGGGGAGAATGGTAGGAAGCATCGATCGTTTTCTCTGTTCCCTGTGAGCCCTGCCCGATGCATCTGGGCCATGTATACATCTTGCGGAGGAGGTCGGAGGGCATTGGGGACAAACGCGACACGCTCATGTATGCTACGGTGTGATCCCGACGGCCAATTGAACGGAAGCCCCCAACCCGTAAAGGACCCTGAGTAAGTATCAAGAGCCGCATAAATTCTTTCAGAGGTTCTTTCTGCCCAAAGGTATAGTCGGTTGCTATCCTGAATATGGAGGGTTTCGGGCCTTTCAGCTTCATGCGACCGTATAAGTTAGAAACTACTACGTCCCAGATAGTACACCAATAAGGTATAAGTACTGAGGCATCATTCGATATAGGGAGAAGGGGTCTCATGCGACGAAGCCGTGTTAACAACCTACCGCAAGCGACATAGGTATGTTCTGGCGCGAAGGCTAAGAGGGCCTCTTCCAGTTCTTTAGCCCGGATGGCTTCCTGCTCTCGACTACGTCCTCTACTGAGAATAGGGTGTTCTGGATTCATTGTCACAGAGGGAGGTGATGGGGTCTGATGTGTACTCCAGGTGGTCCTCTGTGAGCCAAAGGACTCATGTCTGACACTGTGGCAACACCCGATAGATGCAATTAAAAGGCTGATTCAGGGCGTCTTTTGGTTCCCCCGTGAGGGTTGCTCATGCATGCACTTTGTTATACAATTTCATGCAAGGGTGAACATGCACATGCAATCATACATGCACCAAATAACCACTGCGAGTCGGAGCAGCCGTAGGAACAGCAAACAGAGAAAAACAGTATGGAGCAAAAATGGTGAATGACCCCTGCCCCCGCTGCCCCTATCTCTGGTCCAGCTGCCCGCCCCTCCCCACCTCCCTGCGCCCCTCACTCCCCCCTCTGGTCCCCTCCGCCCCTCCTTCCGGCCTCCACCCAGATCATCTGGATCATCTGGATCATCTTCATCATCTTCATCTCATGCCAACATGATACATGGCGGTTGGTGTCCCCCTAAGGTTTTGTAAATCTTAGATCCCAAAATCACAGATCGCAAGGGGTGTCCCCCTAAAGGTTTTTGCATAAAACAAATTCCAAAATGATACATCACAAGGGGTGTCCCCCTAAGGTTTTGGAAAAAACTCGGATCCCAAATACACAGATCGCAAGGGGTGTCCCCCTAAGGATTTGTAAATCTCAGATCCCAAAATCACAGATCGCAAGGGTGTCCCCCTAAAGGTTTTTGCGAAAAATAGTTCCCAAAATCACAGATCGCAAGGGGTGTCCCCCTAAAGGTTTTGCATAAAACAAATCCCAAAATAACAGATCGCACGGGGTGTCCCCCTAAAGATTGTTGCATAAAACAAACCCCAAAATCATAAATCGCAAGGGGCGTCCCCCTAAAGGTTTTTGCATAAAACAAATCCCAAAATCATAAATCGCAAGGGGTGTCCCCCTAAGGATTTGTAAAAACTCAGATCCCAAAATCACAGATCGCAAAGGGGTGTCCCCTTAAAGGTTTTTGCGTTAAATAGTTCCCAAAATCACAGATCGCAAGGGGTGTCCCCCTAAAGGTTTAGATCGCAAGGGGCCGGGGTGTCCGCCTAAAGGTTTTTGCATAAAACAAATCCCAAAATCATAAATCGCAAGGGGCGTCCCCCTAAAGGTTTTTGCATAAAACAAATCCCAAAATCAAAAATTGCATGGGGTGTCCCCCTAAAGGTTTTTGCATAAAACAAATTCCAAAATGATACATCACAAGGGGTGTCCCCCTGTGAAAACTCGGACCCAAATACACAGATCGCAAGGGGTGTCCCCCTAAAGGTTTTTGCGTAAAATAGTTCAAGGGGTGTCCCCCTAAAGGTTTTGCATAAAACAAATCCCAAAATAATAGATCGCCAGGGGTGTCCCCCTAAAGGTTTTTGCATAAAACAAATCCCAAAATCATAAATCGCAAGGGGCGTCCCCCTAAAGGTTTTGGCATAAAACAAATCCCAAAATCATAAATCGCAAGGGGTGTCCCCCTAAAGGTTTTTGCATAAAACAAATTCCGAAATGATACATCACAAGGGGTGTTCCCCTAAGGTTTTGTAAAAAAACTCGGATCCCAAATACACAGATCGCAAGGGGTGTCCCCCAAGGATTTGTAAATCTCAGATCCCAAAATCACAGATCGCAAGGGGTGTCCCCCTAAAGGTTTTTGCCATCACAAGGGGTGTCCCGCTAAGGTTTTTTAAAACCTCAGAACCCAAAGTCACAGATCGCAAGGGGTGTCCCCCTAAAGGTTTTTTCCCAAAATCACAAATCGCAAAGGGTGTCCCCTTAAGGTTTTGTAAAGACTCAAATCCCAGAATCACATATCGACCCTCTCCCCTCTCCTGCCCCTCCCTACCTTCCCATTTCTCTCCCCTTCCCTCCCCTTCTCTCTTGTCACCTCCCCACCTCTCCCCTCCTTTCTGCACAACCCTGATAAGTATTCCTTATCGAAAATTTGTATATCCCCTGCATCGAGACCTTGTGCAGAATCCTGAAAGATCCTTTATATGGAGCCCTTATATGGAGCCCGTATAGAACACTATATATTCCTTATAGAAACCTTATAGATCCCCTACATAGAGACCTTATCAAAACCCCTTATACATCCCTTATAGAACTCCCTTATAGATTCCGTTCCGAAACCGTGTGGGTTCCCAAAACAGCAGCCTTATGAAACACCTTGAAGAATATCGCAAAATCATAGATCGCNTTCCGAAACCGTGTGGGTTCCCAAAACAGCAGCCTTATGAAACACCTTGAAGAATATCGCAAAATCATAGATCGCCAAGGGTGTCCCGCTAAGGTTTTGTAAAACCTCAGAACCCAAAGCCACAGATCGCAAGGGGTGTCCCCCCTACAGGTTTTTGCATAAAATAGATCCCAAAGTCACAAATGGGAAAGGGTGTCCCTCTAAGGTTTTGCACAGACTCAGATCCCAGAATCACATATCGACCCTCACCTCTCCCCTGCCCTTCCCTACCTTCCCATCCCCCTCCCCTTCCCTCCCCTTCTCTCTTGTCACCTGCCCACCTCCCCCCTCCTTTCTCGACAACCCTGATACCTATTCCTTATAGAAAATTTGTATATCCCCTGTGTAGAGACCGTGTGGAGAATCCTAAGCCCTTATAGATTCTTTATAGAAACCTTACAGATTCCCTATATAAAGACCTTATAGAAATATATAGCCCGTATATGGAGCCCTTATAGAAAACTATAGATTCCTTAAAGAAACCTTATAAATCCCCTATAGAGACCTTATAGAAACCCCTTATAGATCCCTTATAGAACTCTCTTATAGATTCNAGCCCGTATATGGAGCCCTTATAGAAAACTATAGATTCCTTAAAGAAACCTTATA
This sequence comes from Symbiodinium sp. clade A Y106, assembly GCA_003297005.1. Lineage (NCBI taxonomy): Eukaryota > Dinophyceae > Suessiales > Symbiodiniaceae > Symbiodinium > Symbiodinium sp. clade A. The sequence continues at coordinate 100,282 of BGNK01001853.1, read as the reverse complement.
AATCCCCTATAGAGACCTTATAGAAACCCCTTATAGATCCCTTATAGAACTCTCTTATAGATTCTGTTCCGAAACCGTGTGGGTTCCCAAAAATAGCGACCTTATGAAAAACCTTGAAGAATCCCTTGTATAAAAGAATTTTTTGAAAATCCTTATAGATTCCTGGTAGAAACCATGTAGATCCCATATGTAACGACCTTATGGAAAACCCTTATACATCAGGAGCCGTTACAAAGAACCCTTATAGATTCTTTCCAGAAACCTTATGAATTCCCTATAGAGACCTTATACAGATCCCGTATAGATCCCTTATGTGGAGCCCTTGTGGAGAATCCTTATGGATTCANATGGATTCATTATAGAAGCCTTGCAGAGTCCCATCGTAGAACCTTATGGAAGCTCCCTATAGATCCCTTATATGGAGCCCTCATAGACAGCCTTTATAGATTCTTATACAAACTTTATATATCCCCTATATAGAGACTTACAGAAGCCCCTTATAAATCCACAAATGGAGTTCTTCATAGAAAAACTTGAAAGATCCCTTACACGGAGCCTGCATAGTCAACTTTTATATATTCGTATGAAAATTTATATATACCGCCTTCTAGAAACCACATAGAAGCCCCGTATAGATCCCTCATATGGAGCCCGTGTAGAACCCTTACAGATTCCTTATAGAAATCTTATAGATCTTTTGTGTGGAGACCCTATAGAAACCCGTTATATAGAAAAACTATAGATCCCCTGCAGAGAGACTTTCTAGAAACCCATTATGGATCCCTCATATGGAGCCCTTATAGCAAACCCGCTTATATTCCTTATAGAAACCTTATACCTCCATTGCAAGAAACCCGTTAGAAACCCCTTGTAGATCCCTCATATGGGGCCCTTGTATGAAGTTCTACAGATTCCATACAGAACCTTTGTAGATCCTCTATATATATATATAGACCTTACAGAAACCCCTGAAGGATCTTTTATCTTAGTTCTTATAGAGAACCCAGATCTTCGTGGTCGATGTCGATGCCGGAGTATTTGCGTACTTGGTTTTTTCTCCAACATGTCATNCCTTACAGAAACCCCTGAAGGATCTTTTATCTTAGTTCTTATAGAGAACCCAGATCTTCGTGGTCGATGTCGATGCCGGAGTATTTGCGTACTTGGTTTTTTCTCCAACATGTCATGAAGATACTACATTTTTGTGTCACATCCATGGACTGACATATGCAAGACAGTATACATGTCAGGCCGGCTGTTATATGCTATGGAGGAGTGGGAAATGTGGTGCACTGTGTCATTAGCTTCACGGATTGGTCTGGTGGCTGTTTAGACAAA
>BGNK01001853.1:16133-98888 GCA_003297005.1 Symbiodinium sp. clade A Y106 | reverse complement strand
TATCCTAGACCAAATGCAAACTGTTGTGTATCATATTGACAGAGGACAGCATATCATGATGTATGGATGCCATATCCAGTCTATGACATGAGACTACGAATGCCAGGAATCTTCTTGTCTATTACTTTCCTCATACATCGAGGGATAGTACATTTGTTGCAACCAGTGGCGTAATTGTTTTCATAGACAATGAAGACCGATATCAAACGTAAACAGGTGCATAGCAATATCCTGCATGCGAGCGTGGCGGGATGCGTGGACAAACATGAAATTTGACAATTGTGCATTTAATTCCGTGTCTGAAACAATGCGAAACTTTCTGGGTTTCGGTTTGTAGAATGCGTGATATGGCTATGTAGCATTTAGCTTAGCATTTGATATTGTATATATAAAAAACTTGCTAAATAGACCCTAAAGGTATCGGGCTCATATATATATATATAGAGAGAGAGAGAGAGGGACACTCTGGAGTCACTTCAGCTGCGCACATCAAGGCCCTCGCCAGAGTTGCAGCAGCCATGAAAATGCTGCTGCTACTGGCGACCAAGTAGCCCTGTGGGGCAATCAGGCTGGGCCTCGTCGTGCTCAGGACGACTCAACATCTCGGGACACGTGTATCAGACATTGACAGAGAGTATGGCATGGCTCTGTTCGCTTTTAGAACAGGACGGGGCATCCACGAGCACGACGTCGCATTCGGCCAGCCTAGCATCGACAAGCAACCAAGGGTCCTTCCTTCGGCTCGACTCTCACATCGCACTACTCAGTTCGTGCACAGTTCCAGGCCCATCTGTCAGCATGGCCAGCCATGCCCCACCAGAAGCAGCTACAGGTGCGGGCAACGACCTAGGGCGAAAGCAAGTGCGAAGCCTACCTTACACGTCAGGGTGGTCCCTCAAGAAATCTGCAAGCCTCGCCATCGTCCGCAAGACCAACACAGTGATGGAACCACTGGATTTAGACGGGGTCAGCCACGCAAATCAATGAAGGCCCCTCTCTCATCAGAAATTTCAGGGGGCATGTCCCAAGTGGCTCACAGCGACAGAGTCAGAGCCAGGGTCGCGAAAGATGATCCCTGGCAGCCGGTATTAATGAGTGTGGGAATCTCAGCGCTTGTGTCACGTCAGTCCAGACTCTGCGACCCTGCACGCGCAAGGCCCAAATGCCCAAAGGCCCAGGCCATAGTGAATTCCAAAGCATTGCTCCCATGGCCTTGGGAAAGCTCGCAGCAGGGTGACCCTTGTTGAGCCCGACTTTCGAAATCAGTGGAAAGAGTCTCCGGCCATGGAGGCCCAGCCGCCGGAAGCGGCAAGCAACGTCCCAGGATGCATTTCCGCCACCCAGAACTGCGAAGTCCTCTCTGTCACTGCGAAGTTGCCGCATGCTATTGCAAACAAACGACCCGCTAAGATCCGCTAAGTGTGTCTTTCGTCCACAGTCCACAGCGAGCTCTGGGCACTGGCTTCCATCGGGGTGTTGGAAGTCGTAGTGAATCGCCTTGATCTGCGATGGGCAGAGGCTGATTCTTAAGCCTTCACGCCGCCCGGCAGTATGGCATTCATGCTTGCATGAGGCAATGAGGCAGGCAACCCCATGTTGAATGCGTTCCCTGCCGTGATGTATGCATCACCTCATGCGCTCCCCAATCCTGGTCCATCGATCCGTAAGCATTCAGTACGCTTGCTTTATATTGTTGCACACTACACCTTGAAGCTTCCAGTCGATCTAGCCCAGCCTTCAGTAATTACTCTCCGGCACGGCAGCGGCACTTTGCGTCTTGGGCAGCAGCGTGGAGCGGCAGCATGAGCAGGACATCCCCGGCGGCAGCCGACCTGTCTGGAAGACTGGGCAGAAAGTCAGATGCTCGGAGTGCGTACTGGAGTCCACGCCACGCTGCTACCCTGAGCGTGCGGCATGTCCAGCCTGCCAGCAGCAAGGATGCAAACGAGGCAGCCAGGTTTGACACGCATGAAGTAAACAGCCCCTGGGTGCCTGAACTGCATCTGGTCCGTTGTGACAGAAAGGAGCGAGGCCTGGACACTTTAGATGTGAGCTGTGATCCAGGATGCAGCCGACAAGGTCCCGCGCAGCGCCCTCAGATTCACCGAGGCTCTCACCTGCAAAGCACGACCTCGCTGAGCTATCGTCCACTCAAGAAGCCATCAACGGATGCAAGCGGATCGGAAGTGTGTTTCCAGCTGCTTGTACTGCAGCCAAGCTCAGAGCCTGCGCCTAGAGCGTGGCAGGTCGACGCGTTGACGGGAACGGCAATCCTTTCCGCATGAAAATCAGGACGGTGCAAGGGGTCGAACCGTCGACATCCGAGTGCTACGGCAACGACATGCACCTAACTTAACTCTTTGAGCTCACAATGCATGCGACCTTGGAGAATGCAACAATGAGCAATCGTAAAGCCAAGAGAGCGTGAAGATCTGATTCGCTTCATTTCGTGTCCGATCCGAACACCCCACTACTATTCCTGCTTGAATTTTACATTCGGAAGTTGATGTGACAATCACTACCAGCTGCATCAACAACGCCTCTTTGGCTGGACACCCTCACGAGCTGGATCAAGCGTGAACAACAAGATCTTGCAGACGAGTCTCGTTTCGTGCGTGTAGAAAGCCTCGGGCCTGCATGATGCAGATCTTGTGCAGCTGAATGCCTGCCTCCCTCCGTCCCTCCCTAACTGCTCTTTGGTGTTTGCTTCTATCTATCTGCATTCTCTAAAAACTGTTCGTTTAGATTGCTTTGTTACAAAATATGGTCAACATTTTTGCGGGTGTCTGGTGGCATCTTACATGGATCTCCTGCTTTTGTTGCACTCTCGCACTCATGGCGCATCGGCAAAAGTATATGAGGCGAATGGGACGGCACTAAGGCCCTCCTACTCGGCCCGAGACCTCGCTCAACAGTAGCTCAACCGACATGCATCTTCATATTTGTTGTTGGTTGGTCTTGCTTGCCTTCCTTATTTTGGTTTGTGTTGTTACTTTCGTGTGATCTCTGTCGCCATTTGCTTTTTGATGCCAAGACTTGTCTCATCTTGATTTATGCTGGTATCAGCCTGTCGAGGACCCGAAGATCTGACTCTCAAGAAGAGTTCACGATACCTACTTTTGTAGCACTCGCGCTGGAACACAACAGGCGAAGTTACGGGACAGCAACTTAACAACTTGATCTCCAACTACGGCTCATCTTGAGCATGATGCCTACTTACCTACCTCCTTGCTAGCTACCTACGGACCGACCTATCACTGCTAATGGTACTGCTGCTGGCACTGCTACTGCAACTGCTACCACTACCACTAGGAGTAGGAGTAGTAGGCGCAGCAGGAGTAGCAGGAGTAGCAGCAGTAGTAGCAGCGGGAGTTCGAGTAGGAGTGGTAGTAGTCGTGCTCGCAGTAGTAGCACCTACTCCTACTCCTACTACTACTACTACTATGACTATGACTATGACTACTACTACTACTGCTACTACTACTGTAACTACTACTACTGTATCTACTACTACTGTAACTATACTACTACTACTACTACTGCTACTACTGCTGCTACCACTTTTTTTGTTCTGCTACTACTACCACTACTACGACTACTCCCACCAGTACTACTACTACGACTACTACTACTACTACTACTACGCTACTACCACTACCACTGCTACTACTTGTGCTATTGCTACTACTACCACCACCACCACTACTACCACCACAACATCGACAACGACGACGACGACTACTACTACGCCTTGTCCTAGTCCCCCTGCTGCTATGACCAAGCCACTGCCACTGCCACCACCTCAACCTTTGATCGCACTGAAACCGTACGATTTACTAACTTTTTTGTCACTCGCACTCGACAAGTCAGGCGAAGTTTTCAGAAGTCTTGAACTTCTTACTCTAACTTGCTCATTGGCAAGGGAACCATTAACTCACCCTCAACAACAAACCGGCACGACTGCAGATGCCACATACCTGCTCGTCCAAGGCCCTCAGGCTAAAGCATGTACAAAAGAAACAGCAGCTTACACCGCCGCTCATTCCCTTGCCAGCACCAACCACAGCTGTCAGTTCGCACTCAACAGGACTGGAGTTCACACCGCAGTCATCATGCCATCACTTCCCTTGTGCTTACCACCAGCTGTCTCGGAAAGGCGCCCCCACTCTGTACCCCTTCCTCACATATAGCCCACAGNCATATAGCCCACAGCATCACAACCTGTGTCCCCAGCATATGTCTCCAAGGGCCTCCATCTCTATGCAGGCCGTATGAGAGAACTTGTTGGCATCACACAGCCACACGCAGCACCCTTGCGTAGCAAGGGCCTCCACCACTATGCAGGCCGTATCAGAGCATTTGCTGGCGTCACACGGCCACACGCCGCACCCTTGTGTAGCTGAGCTCACGCTTCGCCTTCTCCTCGTTGTCCACTCCGAACTTTCAGGTTGCAGAGACCCAGACGAGGGCCAGGGCGCACTATGGTTGGTTTCAACCACCTGGCNTTCAACCACCTGGCACCTCCAGCTTCGTCCACACACCTCGAATATATGTGTAGACCTCCACCGCTGTAAGTTGCTGCACGTGTCCCCACTGGCACCAAAGCAGCAACATTCAGCACGAGCCCAGAGACATCGACAAAGGCCTCAAACATTGCTTCAGACTGCCAGTGTTCAGGACACCCATACATTTCCGGAAAAGAGCTGTCCATGCGCATCCACGATCTACTAACTTACATGTATCAGCTAGGGCCTAGTTTGTACTCCAGGACTTGTCCAACTGAAGCTAAACTATGCTAGACTCGAGCGCAGGATGGTGCAGGTTCAAGGGCATTTCGCTGTCTTGGGAGGGTCTCGGTTATAATGCGAGAGGGTCTGAAGTGGAATGGGGGGTAACATCTCGAAGAGATCGAAGAACCACTCCTCGGAGATTCCATTTGAATCTGGTTCGTCTTAGTCTTCGATTGATCTCGTTTGTCTATGTCTTTGTCTTCTTCGTCTGCTTTTGTCCTCATCGTGTTTGCTGCCAGGTCGCAGAAGCAGTTTTTTCCACACAGTCAAACGGCCGCAAATAGAAAGCAGCAACGACTGAGTTTTTTTTCAGATTCGAGCGGCTGTGAGGTCTCATATTATATCTCAGTCTTACGCTTGGTTTCGTTGGCTGGTTTCGCCAAAAACTTTCGTTGTGACAGGATGTCCGCTTGTGTTCAGCACCCTCACGTTGAGGCGAGAAACAGAAGTGGGTAGATGTCGCGGGCCTCATGGCGAGGGCGTATTCGACTGCAAGCTGTGCTTGTGGCATAGACAGCACCGCCCCGTCGAACTTAGAAGCACAGCAGAGCCAAGTGGAGCTTCTTGAGCCAGGGTCTGTGGGCTCTTACTGAAAATTCTGTGCTCGGTTCGGGGTTGGCAGGAGGCTGAAAGCTGTCTGATTCTCATCATCGAAATCCGGAGTCGTGAAACCGACTAGCGAAGAGCATCAAACAAGAACGAGCCAGAACTTGGAAAGAGTCAATCTGAATCTTAAGTTCAACTTCTGCTGGTCCGGATGGTCCGACGGCGACTGAAGTCCATCTTAGGCCAGAACATCGGGATGAAGCTGCAAACCTGCAAGGCACACTGATGGGCATATGCCATGAACAGAGCTATGCTACCGTCATGTGGCACGACCACTACGGTGTGCCGCATGGAGCCAAGCGATATCGACCGGGTGCCGCGCGCAGCAGCAGGGTGACCTCGACGTCTTTGGCCAGAGGTGCACCCAAAAGGAGCTCCCACCTGAGGCGTGCGAGTTAGGGCAGCAAAGCAGGTCTCAGATCCAAAGCAAAGCTAAGAGGAAAGAGGAGGTTCAACAACGGCTGCCCTGCGGATTGGCAGCTCTTTGGCCAGGCCTCTCTCGGTCTCACGCGCTGTAGGGGGCCTGAGCTCCGAACACTGTGGGCGCCCCCGAGGCCACCTGAAAGAGGCCCCAGCTCTGAAGAGCACCAGTGACAGGACGGTGAAATACTGTACTTAAGACTTATAATACTGCTACTTGCACCTGGGCATATGAGGCCGTCACTTCCAACACCTGGGGAAGGCCTTCGATCGAGAGCAGCTCCAGCTGGCTCACGTTGACCTGTGCAGCAAAGGTTCGGCAAGTGAGCTCTCACGCAAGGGCACCACTCGCACTCGGGCCTGTAGCACCAAGCGAGCTCGGAGTGCCGTCGCCCTGAAGCAACTGGACCGATTTGTTGATGCTTTTCGTGCGAGTGCCCGAGTGCCCGAGTCCCTTGCGGAGCTGCAGTCTGTGGAGTGAAGCGAAGAACAAAGGGCACTTGACCCAGCAAAGACCATGGCCTCACCAGGCACTTAAGACCGCAGAATCATCCGCATTCCGTCCCATGCCTGAAGCTGTCTGAGTCCAAAACTTCTGCATATTAATTTACTGGGCATCCTCGAAAACCCACGCACAAATGAGCTCTCTGGAGACAACTTGGGGCACCAGCTGCGTCACCGAAGTAAACTCACCACGAGCCACAAGTGGCAATGCCTCATTTTCAGCTCAACTAGTGGCTGGCAACATCTTCGCAGCATTGGTCAGGGCAGCAGTGTCAGAACAGAAAACAGAAGGAGCATTCTTGGATTACAGCCACCAACTTTCGACTCACAGCTCAGGGCCCCAAGGGTCCCAAATAGTAATTTGACCGTGCGGAAGCAACATGGACGAGTGCCACACCAGCGTAACGAGAATCAGCAGAGAGGGGTGGCGCATGCGCCGTCCTCACCTCAGAAAGTTGGGAGATGCTGGCAGTGTCAAGTCGGTTTTCTCACTCGCGGTTGTTCAAACCAGCTGCGGCCGCATGGCTGGAGGCTTGACACTCCCACTAACGGTCTTCGTCCCTGATTCGGTCTCATGAGTTCGGCGTTGTCGGGCTTTCTTCGCGTTAGGTTGTCGCAGTCGCTGGGAGGTAGCAGCAGCAGCATCAGCATCAGCACTAGTGCTAGTAGTAGTGCGTACACAGTAGCAGTAGTCACCGTCGTAGTAGTAGGTTTTTGTAACCCACATAGTAGTAGTAGTAGTAGCACCAGTAGTAGTAGTCGTAGTCGTCGTCGTGGTGGTGGTGGTGGTAGTGGTAGTGGTAGTGGTATTGGTAGTAGGAGGAGGAGCAGCAGCAGCAGCACCACTAATAGCAACAGCGGTTGCAATAAACAGTCTGCCCGACTGCTCACAAGCCAGTCCTGTAACTACTCAGCTTTTACCACAAAGCGCTGCATTTCCGACATATCTATTTACCCCCTTCTCCCCGCTCACAAACCAAGAAGCCTTTGAACCTTTCTACTTACTCCCCCACCCCACTCCCCACCCCAACACCCTCGCCCAAAAACCCAGGGAATGCTGGGAACCGTCCATTGAAGCAAGACTGAACTTAAGCCTGCTCCCTGAGCTTTCGGCCCAAGCTCGTCTGAGGCTGCAGCCCTCAGCCCACTGTCTCTGCTAGCTCAGCATCCGCCGCATGTTGCAGAGGCCAGCAGCCAGTAGTCTTCTATGTCATGTCGATCGAGGTATGTTCTAGGGGCGACGGCAGTTCCTGCACCCGCCAATGCCTATAGCAGCTGTAGTGTGCTGCCATCGGATCAGTGGAACTTTACAACTTGAAAGTCTTTCATGTATTGCACATACATTGTCAAAAAACCACAGAGTCCCTAGGCAGATCGAAGGTGCATGGAACTATCAAGCTTGGGATCGCCCGGCTTAGGAAGGTGCTGGCACACAGTGTAGATCTAGAGCAGTGCTGGGTGTGCTGGAAATCATTGGAAGTCGTGTCATGACAGGACGATCAAAGCGGCTTCCGAAAAAAGACTGTCGAGGAGCTTGTGCGATGTGTGCCTAGAACTGATTGCTTGTGGGACGAGCGAGTTCGCAAACAAGGACACACCTGATGCCTGTCAGCTCATATGATGACGAAAGAGCTAAGACCCCAATCCCAGGAGGCGACCAGAAGCACCCCTTCACAACATGCTGCACATCACGCACTAATCACATGACACCGTCCCTGCCCTGCAACAACAACCCATGGCCACCGCTCACGAAGCACATCCAGTAAAAGCTGGGGCAGCACCTCTTCTCCATTGGCCACCTCAATCTTCACCTCCGCCAGGCCGTGCTTTGCCAGTTCACCATTCCCGGGAGCTCAATACACTACGGATACGCTACAAGTACAACGAATGGACTAACTTACGACAAAAATCCGCGCACACACACACACAGAGGTGTCCATGGCGAGAACTTATAAGTACGTGTGCAAAACTAGGTGCCAGTGGCACGATGTGTACAGCACGTCATCTGCATATATAATTGTATGTATAAATATATGTCTCTGTGTCTGTGTGCGTGTGTGTGTGCGTCATTTGTATCATACTCACATCTGTATCTATATCTGCATCTACATATATCTATCATATATAGAGGTGCTGTGCATTATACAGGTATATAATAAATTTAATAAATGCATGTAGACGAAATACACTGTAACTCGATCGATCTATCTGTCTGTCTGCCTGTCATTTTGTCAGTCAGTCGGTCATTCAGTCAGTCAGTCAGGCAGGCAGGCAGTTAGTTAGTCAGCCAGCCAGCCAGCCAGCCAGTCCCTGTAGGCATGCGCACACATGCATGCAAGTCTAGAGATATGTGTAACCCTGTATGTATGCATGTCATTGAAAACCTGTATGGTTGCACGGACGCAGTGTACATGGTACACGTGCACTATTGCAGAATTTGCATTGGCCAGTTTCTACGCACTAGGTGAAAACAGATCATGCCCGACGAAGTCCTCCATCATGTGGTCGAATGACGATCGTAGGACTGGGGTGGTTGGTGACACTACCTTGCCCTTGTGATTGTGGTGAATCGGGAAGCGGCATTGTAAGACTCATGAGCTCCCATCCTTCCGTCCCCTGCCTGCTGGGGTCGAGTTTGGTTGCGGTTCCTGGTATCACTGGCTTGTCTCGTACTTTCCCTTCCCGTGGTGTTGTTTTAGCACCCGCACGTGACGGCGATAGGCGAGGTTGCAAGACAGGACAGAAGAACAGGACAGCGACGAACACAGCTTCCCGCAGTGTAAGGAACAATGACATCGTGTTACGATTTCAGGGTCATGGATTACCCGGGGCAGTGTCGAGACTTGCAAAGTGGGTTTGAGCGTTCCACCTTTCCCGTCTGCCTCCGCTGCGGGCTACGTCCACAAAACAAACCTAGCCTGGAAGCAATCACGCCTGCAGCAATAACCGGGCAAGCCAGAACCCCAAAGGCAACAACACTCAACCAGCCAATCATCAAGTATCAAGCAAACAACCCTCCAGGCATTCAGAGCTGACATATATCCCTACTTCCAGTACATACTTGAACACGATGGACCACGTGCGAAAGCAACTTGTACAGCCAACGTGTCTCTGCCAACTTTCTTAGTGTCGCCCATCACACTGGACATTGTTCGAGACCTGGGAGATCCTGGGGGCTTTACGCGTGGCTATCCCACAATATGGAGATGTTTTTTCATTTCAACTTCAGACTTTAGGTAATTAGGTGCGGCAACCCACGCACAGTCACCTCGGGCATGTAGATTTGGCATTGGCGCAGAACCCACAAACAGGACACGCACGGCGAAGTCGACCTGGTCCATGCCAGCTGGAGGCAACATGCCAACTGGATTCTGAAGATAGGCAGGGCCGCTGCCCCATGTTTGTGCAAGTGAACTGCTGCGGTAGATTGGACGCGCTGCGCACTAATGTCGGACGTGTTGTCCATTTTGCCCGGCATGATTTGCATCAATTCGCTTTTGCGAGGCGATGCGCATTTGCTCGGCATCTTAAAACCACTCGGAACCTCGTGTCCAACCTGCATCGCAGGTTGCGAGGCTCTTGCGGCTGGGTGGGATTCTGACATCCATAATGCTGCGAACCTCTCCACAGCTGAAATCTGCCTGCTTCGTTTGCCGGGCATTTTCATGGTCCCGAGATCGAAAGACATGGCCGATGTCGGGTGCTCGTCATGAGGGCTCTCATGGATCTGTGCATCAGCATGTCAGCATGAAGCAGGCTTGAACAAACTAATTCAGGTGCATTGCAGCACAGCATGCGAGGGGCAGGTTAAGAAAAAAACAAGCATATCATGCAGGCTTTGGTTTTGATCCTGTGCAGTTGCCTTGTGACCGCTTCAATCAAAGCTTCGCGATGCCGCTTTCCTGGTCCAAACAAAAAACACGATCTGCTGCTGGTCGCATTTACATAGGCTCGTTTCTGTCGTCCACATGATTGGACTTCACGGCGATTATGTGGCACCATGGACTCGCAGGCAGTACTGCAGAAAAAAGAAGGGTTACGACACTTCGCACGACTACAGTGAGGGAATGCAGACTAATGAATAATCGTCTGCACGCCACAAGTTGCAGGGGCTGTCACTCCATCTCGCGAGTTGTTGGTCTCGACAGAGGCCATGCCGCACTCAGATCTCACCAAACCGGTGCATTTGGCAAGTTGGCCTCTGCCTCTTCCTCTGGCACTTCCTCCGGCACTTCCGCTGCCACTGGCAAGTTGGCCTCCGCCTCTTCCTCTGGCACTTCTTCTGCCACTGGCACGTTTGCCTCCGCCTCTTCCTGTGCAGAACATCCATGCGACGTGCAGCTTGCATGTAAAGCGACAATGTTAGCCTAGGTAACAAAATTCTGTATCGGGTGCCTAACGGGTCATCGAAGAATCGAAAAGCTTGGAAGCCTTCACGGCTGCTGACTACCGGGGGGAGGCATCCAGTATTTGTCACAACAGTGTCTAGCAACACTCCAAAGCTTTCGAGCATGAGGTGCCTGAAGTTGAGAAGTGAACCCACCCTGCTCCCTGCAATCAGTCAAACATGCATTCATGGGAGTCGTACCGCATACAAGAAATCAGCAGCGAAATGTATCCCAATCTCACACTCCCTGGTCCGTCGCACTACCAGCCTACCACGACGGCATATATGGCTACAACTGTGCATGCGGGGACTGTCCTTGCGCACGCACTGGAGACACGAAGACGCTTCATGGAGAAACGCTTCTTCACTAGCTGCATCGTCTGCTGCCGAGATTCTCCAAACTGCTGTGCCTCAGGCGTGGATCCTGCGTCGCAGTAGTAGGGCAGCTGCCATTCCTGGAGAACAACATTGAGGAGACAAACGGAATTATGCGGTGTCGGTGTGCCCAAAAGAAAAACAAAGGCTCGTGTCATGCACGAAATGTCACCCAGGAGCAACCAATGCGTCCGTCGCCGGGCTGACAAAAACACCGTACTTCCCCGAAATAGCCACCTGCTGCAGAGACAGGATGTTGTGGACGCTTTCCATCGTCCGGAATCACCCAGGGTATCATCAACTCACAAGAAGAAACTGTGCACTTGAATGCAACTGCATGCAGTACATACTTACGTTCACTCTGTCAAGAAACTTCCCGATCAAAGCAAACATCAAGACGCACTGGTCCGATTTTTCCCCTTTCGAATGGTCCCATTAGAACCAATGTCCGACGTTAAGACCTGCTCAAGATGGGAGGAACGGCTGTACATGACCACGTAACGGCGTGCACAAGGTCGATGTAGGGGCGATGGTTAGGTTCAGAAGCGGCCCGCAGGAACGAGGTGCTCCTGTGAGCTGAGGACTCAATGCTCTCAACTGGAAGCCCAGCGGCCGTCTCGATGCCATTCTGTTGGGAGTTGTCCTTAGGCTAGGATTCTTTGAGGCCGTGTCGGAAAGCACAGGGTGCATGAAGTAGTGGGGTGCTTTACGGGCTGTCGACGGCGACGTGTCACACTAGCCACAACTTCGACCGTCTTCGCAACGGTCAGAGATTAGACATTGACGGAACTTCGATGGTTTGAATGAGAATTTAGGCTTCCCATATCTAGAATAATTGGCATCAGATCTTCCAGCTTCAACGAGCCCCGCTGCCGGCCAACTTGTGTCGCCACTGTCCGCATTGCAAGACGTCTCGCTGAGGTCCGAACTTTCAGCGTTCCAACGTAGCGAGGTACGCGCGGGTCGCGGATGTCAATGACAGTAAGGGCGTCGTTGTAGGCACTAGCCACGTATGCAAAGCGGCCTCAAGATTTTGATTCGGCCCAGTTATCCTGAAAAGGCTACGTCGGCTACGTTCTGACGGTTCTGGGCTTACTTGCCATCAGAATGTCAGACCAGGGCACAGTCGACCGCAACGTGGCTTGCCATGTCCGCAGTTGCCCGTTCCACAACGGAAACAAGAAGAGGATTCGCCATGTCCGAGATGTCGATAACCTGGGTATCGGGCTTGGCCACATTCGGAGGTCCAAAAAAGTCAACCCTAGACCCAGCCGCCAGCAAGGACATGAAACTCGTCGCATGGCAACCAGCTCAGATTGATTCACCAGGTGCAGAGCCACAACATGCCACAACCACAACCTGCTTCCTCTTCCGCGTCAAACGGCGGCTTTTGCCGACTCTGTTTCACTCAAACATCTGAGGTGACCGCAGAAAGCGCATTGGGCGAAGCACTGGCGACCTTGGTGGCAGTCTTCACACAGGTTCGAGAAGGTAGTAGCTGACAGGTCGAGTGTTCAGGCCGGTCGAGGGGCTAGATATAGATCGGTCACATGTGGTTACATGCGTCACAGCCACTGTCCCGAAATTCTTCAGTGCTATTCCGTGCTGACTCGCCCGCATAGTATCGCACCACTTAAATGCAAGTCTGTGGCGTAGGCATACTTTCCCTGCACGACGACGCATCGTGCTTCTCGCAGGGTTGGAGCATCTTTGACAACGCCTTGGCTTGTCAATGGTGTCTGGCATGGAAGCCTACATTGGACACCTTAGGCCCGGTCATGTTTGGAAGCGGAAGGCAATATGCTAACTACAGCGCCTCAATCAAATTTCAATTGCGGCCCGGCAGCTGTATTTCTGCGGCGACGCTGGGTTCGAGACATCAACGATGACCAGTGCATGGCCCGAGGAGCTCGCGACAAGCACGAAGTTGTCTTGGCACGGGAATCCGACACTTCGGGCACGTCTCAATTTGCTTTGGGGTTACTGTCACACAGGCATTTTTCATGCTCTTGGATGAAAACGTCGTGGCTCGGTGCTTGTTGTCCGGCATTTGTCCGACACATTCGTTTATGCTTGCATGTTTCCTCGTCATCTGTATAGACATTAGACGAAGTTTCATTCCAGGTTTCGATCGCCTTCGGGGTGACATCTATCCCATACCGTCTCCATGCAAAGCGACGGAGATTGGCTGTCCGGCCGATCCCTGCGTCACAAAGGAGTCACTCGGCTCTCACCTTTCCACTTCTATCAGTGAAGCTTCGCATGGGAGCTTCACGTCTTGCCAATGCCGCAAGGTGAAGCTTAGGCTCAAACCACACGAGATGACATGCTGATACATCAGTCAATGTTACAAGTTCCGCTCTCTCCGCTCTCAGTTCTGCCCATACTCTGCCTTCTCCCTTTCATTTCGCCCCTCCTGCCCCGAAGCAACTGCTTCGCTTATAGCGAGCCAAGGTCACCAGAAACGTCGATGCCGGTTGGAAATTGCATGTCATCAGCATCATGGAATGTTCCTGAGGCCGGCATCCGGCATCTGCACACAGACCCAGAAGACATTGAGTTGGCTGCAGGGCCCAATGCCAGCCTCTGTGCCTACAACTTTGCTCCAACCCTTCCTTGCCATCCGCCCATACCTAGCGCAAGCCAACATGCAACAACGAGCCCCGCCCCCCGCCTGTTAAAGTCATCTGCGCAGGCTGGGAGATGTCGATCGTAGACAATGTGTGCGAATAGGTGCCTTCCGGGCAGTTGCCGCAGTACTATGCTACCTGCACTCCAGCAGATCCAGGAAGCAAGATATACACTTGCAACATCTTACAACCCCAGGTCTCAGGCTCAGTTTGCTGGGACCCCGAGCCACAAGGCTGCCGTTGGCAGGAAATCGCATCAGAATGTGGATCTTATTATTGGAAACTCCCTTTTCAGAGGCCGAGGGGTCGAGGCCGGCGCCTGCGACAAAGGCGTACATTCCCTTCACAACGATGGCCCGAGCACCGCTGAGGGCCACTTTGTCCTTGACTGCCGAGGTCTGAGCCGGGGCATACAATCATGACCTGGACACCTGCACATCCCTGCACTAGATGCACAACTGCCCGCCACCGGTGCTTTGGAACAGGTAGACTTGTGCAGCTTGTTGTTGTGCGAGTATGGCTCTGTAGAAGGTTGCTGCAACTTGCACCTTACCAGCATGGAACATAGCACTGCCTCAGACTTGGCGTTCACCCTATATGGATAAGCTTGAACGCGGACCCCAATACAATTTAGCCATCTGATCTCGCAACCAAGATGCCTGCAGAGACCCTACTACGCGCATGTTTGCCTGTGCAGGTACCAGCATGCACCAAGCACTGTGTGAAGGAGAATGCTGCCAAAAGCTGACCGGCGTACATCTGCCACGGCTACAGAACTCAAAGATCGCACTGTAGTCCGCTGTACGAACAGCACAGCTCCCCACATCTCCCGTCGGCGAGCCGGGTCAGAGACGTCGATGGCCGTCACCGAAGCAGAGTGCGAAGCAACCACAAAGGCATGGTGGCCACCTTCACCTTCTTCGCTCAAAGCGACCGCCCGGGCCTCTGGCCGACAGGGTCTTAGGTCCTAGGTCTTGTGAGCTCTATAATTCCAATAGCTGTGGTTGGAGAGTGTCTCCGCATGATAGCCTTACCAGCCACAAACGCTCAGCTAACAAGGCCGAAGAGAACCCGTCTGTGACTATGCACATCGATCTATCTATCTACCTACCTACCTACACCTACCCAATGATCGATCTATCTAACGACCTATCTATCTGTTTTGACTCAAATGATGTGCATGGAGTCATATAGATGCAGGTATAGACATTCAAACCCAACCACAGTCAAAATGGGCGAGCACCTCGGCCATGGCATTCGCATTGTGCCTCGGCAGCCACGAGTTCGGGAGGGTGTTGAGGCTGCCGAGAGCTGTTGGGTGTTGCAAAGCAGGGAATCACGCGACGCGACAAGCTCGAAGTCGGACATGGGAGGTTGCCATGTCCGCCCCCCTGGCTGCGGCATAGGAGCACTGAGCCAATCAGCGCTGGATGCGCTGGATCTGCCAAGCTGACCTTTCCGAGCTCCGAGCGGCAACGACAAAAGCACACTCAACGCTACGACGCTACCACTCTCGGATGGGACCTGAAAGAACTAAGCAGCGGCTTCCATATCTCCGAGGTGCTACACTGAGTCCCGGATTCGTCGACGTCACCACGAAGGCTTGCGCAGTCCCTGCGTGGATTTTCACGTCTCGAGGTCCCAAGAAATCTGCGTGCTCCTGCAAACACGCAGGGCGACAAGCTCATATCGTCCGCCAGACATGAAAAAGTGCTCACCTGGATATCATGGTGCCGACATTTCGCTCCCATCATGCCGGAAGTGATCTTATCCTGTCTTTCAGGGTTATACCACGGAACCTTGTGCTACGGCTACCGGTGCTCATGAAAGGTCAGAGGGAGTTGCCGTGAGTCCTCCGGACAATATTTCCTTGCAAAACTTAAGTCTGTGCAGTGGCAAGAGCAGTAAGTACCAGGTGAACATCCTTGAGCTCACCCACAAGCTTGGGCGTGGTGAACCTGAGTACTGGACATGGTAGTCAGCCGTTCGGAGCGGCAAGACTTTTGCTAGCTGGCCCAGTGTGCTTTCTGGGGATATTGAGCCAGGTGGCTGTGCAAGATCCTCCACCTCTTGATCTGAATTCGTCTGGCTGTCGGCTGTCAGATTGTCGGCTTTCAGGACGCCTTCGTTGCCAGCATCGGCGGTCGTATCGGGCATCGCGGTGGTGCTTGCGGTGGTGGTGGTGGCGGTGGACTCGTTGGACGCCACACCGGTCCTCAACTGGCAGCAGTACTAGTAACTAGTAATTACATCATGTGACACCATGGGCAGCAACGGCTGGGGCAAACGTCGATACGTACGCATGGCGATGATGCTACAAGAACAGCAAACAGAGCCTGAAACTGCGCCATGCTTCTGCCCACCAACCATGGCATCGAGCATCTCTTGCAGGTGTTGAATGTTGGCCTCCGCGGTGTGCTGGGGTCGGTGGCTGGCAGTTGCACACGAGTTGAAAGTGCCTGCTGATTGCCGTGCAATTAGGATATGTGGGAAGCTGTGGATCCCAGTGAGTTCTGCAACAAGCCGTTGACAAGTGCCACTGGTTGTTGTGTGAAATGTATGTTGTTTTAACTTTTAGAACAATCTTTTGGAGCTCACCTTCCTCAGCAATTCATGGCTGTTTGTTGCAAAGAATGCATCTCCTCGTCGGGACCTAGCTTCAGACCACGGAGTGGAAAGCAATTGAGCGCTTCACGCCTGATTGTTCTGCACAGCTATAGCACTTTCCGCCAGACCTTGGCACATTTCGCACCAGAGCAGGTTGCAACACAGCAAAGACATGGAGCGGCAACCACGCTCGGACATGCTCGGACCGTATGGACCAAAGATCGCTTGTCTCCACAAAAACTGAATAGCTCAGCTGTGTGTGTGCTTAACTGCTTGCTGCTTTGTCTGGTGGCGGGTGGACCAGGTCGTGTCGAGGTTGCCCAGCCTCTCCTTGGCTGAGCCCCAGCATATGAGCGCCACCAGTAACTGCCCACGACACCAGCTGCCTTGCGGAAGCACCTAGCGGCTTTGCATGCAAGTGCTGTTTTACCGCCTCAATCACCCAATATCTCATTATGGCATTATCGAGCAAGTGAAACTTGGCATCTTCGAGACTCTCGCTGCCGAAAGCCACGGAACGGATCCTAGATCCTATGTCCTGTGAGCTGACACATCAGCTTTTGCAGGTCACGCACCTGCTTAATAATTCAGTAGCGCGTCTCTGGAGCTCACGGGGTCCGCAATAGGTTGCTGAGGAGTCAGGAACGACAAGTCTTTCTGTGACAACACCACACCCAAGCAGACTGCCAGCCTCAGCACTTCCCCAGCACAGGGTCCCAACAGCCTAGAAGTATTTGTGAGCACAATAACTCCTTACTCGAGACTCGCTCGTGATGTGTCATATGCCGCCGCAGGGTCGGCAGCCACAAGGAAACTGGAATCGCAAACCACCCCGACTTCTTGTCTGCCTCCGGCAATTGCTAGATAGGACCCGACGGGCAGGGACTGTACAACAATTTGGACAACTTCAGTCTTGAGGGGTTAGCTTCCAGAGACCAACCGTGCTGCAAAAATGCAAAACAACTGTCTTCGACAGTGGTTGTCGTTGTTGTTGCGGACAGCTTCTCGTCGGAGAGACTGCTGCAACAACCTCGACCCTCGACATTCAGAGACTTCGTCGCTGCTGGAAGCAAGCTATGATGTATGTTCGCACATATATGTATATATGCATGTATTTGAAATCATTAGGTTATATTCCACTACGTTATATTGTACTACAATAAACTGTATTAAAACGAGTTGTATTTCAATGTAACATATTGTGCTGCCCTATGCTGCCGATACTGTCTTATGTATATCATATGGTATGATACTATATGGTAGCATACTGTATACCATAATACACTATGGCATGCTATACGATACTATATCTATATCTTTTACAAAACGATATGACATTCTATATATCATACCATACTCAACTAAGTACACTATAACATAATATGATCTACTACCCTATGTTATACACACCGTATGGTGCTACTTTTTATTGCGTTGTATTATATTGTTATACCATATTGTAGTAGATGGTGTTGTATTCTACTCGGTTATACTGTACCATGCTACACTATCCAATATGCTATTGTACTGTGCTATACGGTACTATGCTATGCTACACTACTCTATGACTCTATGTTACAAAATGATCGTAGTGTGTACTCGAAACTATTTTGTAGAGTATACTGTGGCACCTCATCTTCGAATGTCTCATCTCATACTGCCGTAATTGAATGGACTGAACGGCATGTAAATGTGATAATGTAACTGAATATTGAGTACTGCATTACAATACAAGCGCTATGCTACATAATGCTATGTTTCATTTTACAAAGTTCAATATGATACAGCACAACACAATATTCTCTGTTGTGTTGTAGCATAACATTGTTACATTATACTACGTCATATCATATGACAGTTGCATGTGTGGCCGAAAGTAAGCAGAGACGAACAAGTGCAGTAGTTACAATTGTCCACTTCTGCTGACAAGCAAGCTGTGCAAGACGAACACTTGTTAGGAGCATTGGTGCGATGACGAAACTGATATCATCAATCTACGAACTGACGGCGTGTACTGTGAACAGCGCAGGGATCTTCGTTGCACCATGCCTTCAGCGAATAGACATGTCGTATGGACAATCGTCGTAATCTCTCCCCAGAGCTGAAACCATTTCAGCCCCCGATTGTCCGACTACTTGTCTGTTCCAACTGGAGGGACATCACAGCAATGCTTAGGTTTTCGAGAGACTGTCGACAGATTAGCTGGCAGCCACTGGGTGCGAGCCGACGGCATAGACGTCACCGACAGCACCTAGACCTGAAGATCCGGCGAAGCAACGCAGAGACAAGATTATGCTTGTCTCTTGCCCTGGATGGCTTGCAGGAACTTCGACTGAGATACCTTGGCCGGGCAGGAGTGCTTTGATGGACTGCAGTTGGCGTCTTGGAGAACCATATCAAAGCTCTTCTAGAAATGGTGCAAAAGCCAAGAAGCGGGTGGAGGCATGGCTAAGCTGCCAGCAGATCGAAGCACCTCCGAGGCCTTCTGCCCGCCGAGGCGTCCGGGCGAGCCTCTGCTTTCGCGGCGCTTCGCCGATCCTGGCAGGGTCTTGCTTTGGAAGCTTCGGGCCGGACAGCTTTACAGTGCTGTTACTGTTACAGCGTGGTCCATGCAGCGGTCCTTTGGGATTCGGGACGTTCGGAACGAGCTGACTTGGTGCCGGTCTGGGGCCGATGCTGCTGACAGAGAGGATCGGCTGCAAAGGTAGGCCCAGGCTCTCACGCCTTTCACGCTGCGCACCCGTCGCAGGGCCCGGGCTCTGGGAACGAGGCGGGCTTTGAGAGCGAGCTTGCTGCGGCGATTGGCTCCCCACTGGCGACGAGGCAACGTCAGAGCCTCTGCTCGAAGCGCGCGTGAAGTTTCCGCTCCCCTCCACGGCCATCGCTTGGTTGCCCAACGGCCAGCTTGGACCGGCTGCCAAAGGCCTTGCAGAAGTCAAGCTCTGAGACGGTGGAGTTGTCTGTGATCTTGCTTTCAGAGAGGTGGTGGGAGAGACCAAAAGGGATCCTTCTGCCCGCTGGCTTAAGCCTGAACCCATTCGCACGTAACCAGAACCTTGCTTTGCCAGCAAGGGTTGGCTCGTGCCATGTTTTCCCAGCGCTTTCTCATCCATGCCTGAAGCCAGTGTCACAGCCCGGCGTACATTGCCAGGACGTTGAGCATCTGCCGTGGCATCATCTGTTCCCTCGGCTTCCTTCAGCTCGCCAAGGAAGAAAGCAGTCTTGGATCTGGCGATGCGACCGTCGGAGGGGACGAGCTTGGCGCTTTCACCGGGAGTCTCGGCAGGAGAAAATCGCATGACCTGAAAAGGTGATCCCGTCCCAGACCCTCCATGCAGCTCCATGGCTGCATCGATCGCGACGAGTGGATGGTTGGCCAGATCGTTCAGCGTCCGGACAAACTGATTCGCGCTTTCCTCGCTGAGACGGGCAGCAATTTCCGCCTGTGTCCGCATGCGCCGCAAGGCATCCCGATACAGCCTGCGCAGGTTCTGCAGTGACGAGAGCGGAGAACACACAAGATGTGAGCAATGACCTGAAGCGCGCCCGTAGCCTACTATATCGATGGATGGTAAGCAAGCGGCGAACCGAACGCCGAACGACCCCGCTTTAGCTTTAGCACTCCGAGCGGGCCTCTCAAACACATCACGGCCCTTCAAGAAGTCCGTCAGCCCAGAGGCTGCCAGCGCTTCTTCAACCTCGAGCTCTGGGATGCTCTGCGCACATCGACTCCACAACCAAGCTCGAGTTTCTTCGCATTCTGTGAGCAGCCTACGTGTTGAAAACAGCAATGACTCGTCTGATAAGTCCAGCACCAGCTTGCCGAGCCCAGCCTTTTGGAGGAGCTCCTGGCCAAACTCCATTCCCTATACGGCTGTTCCACCTGCAGCTGCCGTGTTGATTGCCATGCCCCCTGTCCCGTTAACTTGGCGTTTCACACCGGATAACGCCGGCATCAATTATATGCATATATGCCCCCCCCTTACGGGCGTAAATATGCTGCTGGAATCCTGCAACTCGCGCAGCTTCCGCCGAAGTTCCGCAATGAGCTGCTCTGCCTTCCTGGGGTTTTGACCAGGGAACGATTTACGTAACAAAGGGCCAAAAGGCTGTTTATGCCAAGGATCTTCATCTCCTCCTCCAGTTTCTTCATGGCCTCCTCCGCCCTTTTCCGCTGGCGCTCGGCCTCCGCCTCGCAACGAAAAAGAACAAAAAAGTACAAGTACAAGTCCAAAGACTGAAGAAGACCGGCCCGGTCCGGTGCAGCGTCTTGTTTCCCTCTTTTTTCGCCAGCCTGCGCTTGACGGATTTGCTCCTCGAGCTGATCTCGAAGTCGCCGAAGTTCTCCTGCATTTCTTGAACCATACAAAGTGAGTGTCGCATCGCGGTACTTGAAAGCTTGCGCACCGCCAATCACAGCGCTTTGTACAATGGCTCTTGGACCTATGACCGAAACTGCAATCTCACAACGTCGTGCATCGCGCATCCCAACTGCATGTCGTGTTTCTTTTTATTCTCCGCACTATGTTGTCTCTGCAAATGAATTTTACTCTATATCTTGCGCATAGGCAGGCGTGGAAGAGGTAGAAAAACGAGCCACTGCACACAATGCCCTCCAGTCCTGCTAGCCTCCTGCTTGCAACATTGATACTCTGGCATCTCGGTGGCTCCGATACGCAACCCCTGCCTACAGCGCAACTTCCGAGGGATCTGTACCAACATTCCACTGAATGTTCGCGACTTTCCAGGAAGCACGCAATAATGCGGTATGCTCCTGCGTTCAAGTATCGGCAGGTCAAACACGCACGCGTTTGCAGTAAACCGTTTGCAGTAACGGTATCCAGCCAAGCCGACCCGATTGCAACTAGAACCATGCAAGCAAAAGATGCACATGGCTGGCTTGTCGGGATCGGCTTCAAAGGCTGAGCATCCTTGTGTGTGATCGGGTCTGCGGAAGACGTCCCCCTCTTCCATGCCAGCCCACGACCTGCCTCTCATGATCTCTTAGGGAACTTGCAAGGATCCTTTCTCAGGCTGCAGCCTGCAGCCTACAACTGGAAACACTCGTCTCGAGCGACTGACTGCCTGCCTACAGACTGTTGATTAAAATCTAGAATACTGTCGAACGAAAACCACAGATATCCACACGGGAAACTTCATCAGCTCATCATGCCGCGAGGCAATCAGCTCCTGCGATTGGGCCTTTAGCTCCCCTAGCTACCAACTTCAAGAGTGCATCCTTGTTTTGACTTTCGCCTTCAGTACAAGGCTGGGCGGAAGCGGCTGGGACAACCCAGCCGCTCTCAGAATGTGTAAAGAGAGAACTGCGCCTAGCTGCTCCCAGAAGCATGAGCTGCAACGCAACAGAAAGCTCTCTGCTGCACGAGCAAACATTTAATGACTGCGCAGTAGCTGTATTCAGCAGATGCAGGGTTGTACTTCGGGACTCTCAGTTGCTACGTTCTGGATGCTCACAGACACATGCAACACAGGGCACAGGGCCTGTTGCATGATCAGCATTCGAGGAGCACGGCGCACATGCTACAAATTACCAAGGTGACTTCCACTGATTCAGGAGCAAACGGTGTGCTCATTCCATGCCTGACACCTTTCGTTGCTTGGGATTGCCTCGAGCGAGAGCGAATAGTTACAAGCGCTTGTCCTGTCATGCAGTCGGAGGTCAGCAGTAGACTCAGTAGAACGTGTTCAAATCCGCGCAGACAGCTTATACAAAAATATCCAGAAGCATCCTAACACCTAATCATCTAATCCCGAACCCAATCCATCCCAATGCGACAGCATCTGCAGCGCTGGGGATTCGGTACAGCCCTTGGCGACAGTAACTTGGGAATTTCCCGTTTCATGTCTTGGACAGTTCGAGACTGCCAGACATGAAAGACCGCTACGAGAACGGTTTAAATGCCCATTGAGCACAGTTTCGCAGTATATAAGCAAGCGAAAACTAGCGAAAAAAACTTATGCAGTGCAGCTACGGCTTGAATTTCGGCCGATGCACTGCGCGACCATGTGCTCTGTCCTTATGTAGTGCATCCTGTGCCTCAGATTTTCCCAGGAGCTGGTGAAGCAAGGACATTGCCCGCGTGTCCACATCACCCCCATCTGTCATCAGGCGCTGCATTGTCGCCTCAGGATCAGCCCCTGCGTCTGCAGCCTCACTCTCGGGCTCGCGGGGACTTGCATCTAGACTCGTCCGCAGACTGTCATGCTGCGCCGGCAATGGGGAAGACTGCACTGGAACTTCTTGAGGCTGCAAGGCCATTCCTTGCATTGCTGTCTGCTGCCTCTCATCCCAACGCATGGGTGTATCCAACCTTACCTGCAGGCCGCTGAAAGCTCCGTGCAGGTTCAAAAGGTTTGCGATGATGGGCAAGGAGCGTGAGTGCAAGCAGATTTCAAGACCTGAGATGCGAGTCATCTTTTCGACGCCCAAGCGAGAGAAGTTTTCCTGAAGCTCCCTGTCGCACACCACTGGTATGGGGCTCAAGCGAACGGCCAAGCTGTAGGGCAAAATCGCACTGACTGGACTCGGTGTGTTCACCCAGGACGGAAGCAGTGGAGAAGCGCTGCAAGCCGCAGGGGATACGCCAGGCCTGTGGCTGGCGACCAATGCATCGAGGAAGAGGGTGGTCTTCTGCGAAGTGTCCCCTAATGCTGCTTCCAAAGATAGAGCATGAGGGTTTGGAGTGCCTTTGGCAGGAACACCCCAGGACTTCATCATGGCTTGTGCCGCGCGCTGGCTCATTTGGTCTGCCACTCCCTTGACTGAAGCCATCTTGCGCAAGACCAAGAAAGCCCGCCAAGCAGCTTTCTTCCGCTGTTCAGCCGGGTCGGCCGGGTCTTCGGGCCTGTAGACCCTACCGGCTGAAAGCGGTGCCGAAGGTCCCGACATGGTGAACTCCGAAACGGCTAATCACCTTGAGCCCTAAGGACCTGCAATATAAAGGCACGCTCGGAGGAGATCCATTGCCATGCAATGCCATCACAGCACTCAGTCAATGCACCGGCCTTCGAAGTCGCGCTGTGGCTCGACAGGCGCCGCCTCAACCGGCTCGGGATCTTTCGGCTCCTGCGCTGAATCGAACGGCTGCCACTGGCAGGATCGTTAGTCAATGTCAATGCTTGCAGTGCCGGTCCTTGGGCCTGCTCGGCAAAACAACCGCTTGAGTTGTATTGACCCCTGTGGAGCGCAAGGACGGCCTGAAGGTTCAAACTTGCTGGGGTGGGATCAGGGCACTGCATCCAATGTGTGCAACTTCGCAGTGTGCACACTGTTGAGTTGGACCCGTACCTACCTCAGACCTCTGTCATGTACGATACTCTCATATATACGATCCAGATTAAGCACTGTGCGAAGGAACTAGGCATATGCCCGCCCCACAGAATCCAAAGGGCTTGTCGCCAGCGCTTGGTGGTGCCGGCAGCGGCAGCTTCTGGATGGTCTGGGCCACCCTCTGCATTTCGTTGCCACCAGCCTGGGCGCGATTGCATACACGCAGCAGCCAAAAGTCTACCGGGGTACCGTAGTTTCGGCTGCTCTCTGGCAGCATTGAGATGTGACATGACGTAATTACTCCTGCTGCACCCCACCCAAGCAAGCATCACGCCAAGCGAAGCAATGCTTGCCCAAGTGGCTACGAGGTTCTGGCCCATTTGTGTTAACAAGCTCGCGAGCTCCGTCGACACGTGCTTGCCGGTGGCTTTTAAGCCAATCCTTGCCAAAGGACAGCAAAGCCCTTCGGTGGTCTTTATGAACATGCCGATGCCCGAACGGTTGCAGGGTACGACACTGGTACGACAACAGCGCCGAGGCCGGGCTTCTGCACAAAGGGTGCGCTCATTTCGCTGGCACGCAAAGCAAGTGCTCCGGACCACTGCCGCAGAGGTTCTGAAGCCACTCCAGAGTCTCCGGCCCGATCACCGAACTCCCTTCCGGGATCCTTGGATCTCGAGATATCTCGAGGCAAAAATCTGAAACGGAAAGTAGTCACTTGCGGCGACAGAATTCCCGTACCTCTAAGCTCAAGCCCAGTGTCGCAGCCTCTTTCTCAACGACCTCTGGTGGCCCGGCATCCGGCAAGGCCTGCAAAGAGCGAGAAGTGCCATGCACTTCCACTTTACACTGGCTGCAGCTGCGGGCCTCGCCTGGATGGAGCCTAGTATTTCTCGCATGTCAGAACTGCCGGTGGCCAGAGACCTGAGATCCATCCGATGATGCATTCGTTTCTGGCATCGATGCGTGCACAAGGCAGTGCCGTATGTAACGAAGGATGCCTGAAGGGCCTGGACCGTTTCACCTTCGTTTAGACAGCGTTTCTTGGCTCAAATCCACGATCAACATAAGAGGAGACCCCTCTGACTGACACTTCGCAGGTCGTCTCGCCCGCGTGTCAGCACATTCCAACAAGTTGCTCCGCCATGCGAGTCAGCAGTGGGCTGAGATCACCCCATACCTGCAGCCACTGCATGGTTCATTCCTACTTGCACGGCTCCTGACAGCTCAACGATTCACCTGCTGGAGAATTTAGGAACTCCATGAACTTCATTTGAAACTCATGTTTTTGATCCGACTGCATTTTCGCTAGGCATTCGCACGTGATGCCAACCGGATTCCTTGCTGATTGAGAGTATCGCTGTCATGACGAGAATGTCTGGACACACACTCGCCAAGATGCGCCGTGCTGTTTCATGACACGAGTGTTCCGAATTTTGGTAGTAGTTCGGAGTCTGACTAAACTGACTCTCACACGCGGGGTCCACGTTACAACGAGATGCCCGCTCACACTTCTAGACGCCGGTAAAGATTTAACCTTAAGCCACCAGCAGCTAGCAACAGGCAGGAAGCAAAGGCGAAGCGTTTTGATGACAAAAACATAGAAGAACTGGAGCAAAGGCAGATCGCGTCATACCGCCAGCGTCACCTGAGATTCAGGTAACAGACAGCACCGGCGAAATTCAAACTCGCGAGAAGGGTGCACATGCAAGGAAGCACACAAAGCCGGAAAGCCAAAGGCAGCAAGAGCACCACTAATCAAGACAATTGCTGAAACCAAACGGCAAGCAATACTTGAACCGTAAACTCATCACCCGCAGAAGATCCGCCACTCCACAGACGAGCCTTGCTTGAAGAGGCTTTCAGGGCCGACTGCAGCAGTCGAAACTCTGCCTCTCCAATGAGCGGCTCCTCTTCCTGTCCAGCTCTCCCTCCGCTTTAGTAGCTTCAGCATGCTTCAGCTCTTAATCGACCATTTGGGAGCTCAAAACCATTGGCAGAACAACTTGGACTTGGGCATTGCATTGTGCACACAATGCAATCAATCGGCCCACTATGGGGTGCGACAACCCCCAGACTGGCCTGCTGGATAGAGTTACGGGAAGCCCGCTCGTACTTCATGGCCTGCGCTTTGAAAGTACAGCTCTTCACTCTTCACATGCGGCAGACCTTAGACGAACAAGCGGAAAGCCTCCATCTTTGCCAGAAGCTCTCGTTGCGCCTTTCTCAGTGCCTGGGGTTGTGCACAGCGAAGCTGCAGCACCCTGTGACCATTGCGTGTCATATGTTGGTACCCACGTCATACAGGCACTTCCAAAACGGCTAACTTGCATCCATGCTGCCTTGATCTCGTCCAATAATGGATCCACCTGCTCCTTCTTCCACTGCCTCAGGCTATCCATCCCGTTAGTGCACACTTATGCTGTTCGGTGGCTTCTACTGTAGCGAAAATATTTTCCTGATGCGTTGGACCTTGTTCTCTCGTCTGAGTGTCTGCCTCTCCACCTCTGTGAGGGTGCAAAGTGAGCTTGCAACGATCATCAACCTCGATAAACTTGCCACTGAGTTGTCAAGTCTCTCTCTATCTCTCTGCTGTTTGGATTTCTCTTGCTTGCTTGCTTGCTTAGGGGTGTGGGTGCATGCAGGCTCTCTCTCTCTCTCTGTCCCTGCGTTCCCCCTTCGGGCTTGACTCCCCTATCTGTTACCGCACCCTTGGTGTGATAGCCAGTCACTACGATTTCCAGAGGCTATCTGGCTATCTCTAGCTCCACATCACTTCACTAGGGGCAAAAGCAACCGGCAATCTCTGTGGGTTTCTGAGCCAGTCGGCGGAACAAAGACAAAGCCCTCTTTCAGAGTGAGGTTTCTTGGAGCGGAGGGAGGTGTCATCTTACCTTATTGGAAAGTGTGCGAGTGTGCTGCTCTGCTTGCTTTGGGCTTCGGGATGGGAGCGTTACCACTTTAGCGCATGTCGATTGTTGTCCCCGGGCTTCAAGCCGACCCGAAATAATTGCGGCAATAAGCAAAGCGAAAAAAATGAATTCCGTGGTAGTACAACTGACAACTCTGGCTTGCTTGCTTGCGAGGGGTAGGGGGACTAGGACTAGGACCCCTGGCCCGCAGGTCCCAAACTATTCGGGGAGGAGTCGCTGTGCCCCCGTCTGCGCCACCATTCAACTCCCTCACATGGTTGCAGGTGGGCAATCCGGTGCACCGAGACATGGTGGCTCGAGATGAGGACACGCTCGTTCTGTGCAGGTGAGGAGCAGAATAAACCTCCTGAGTGCCTTGTGAGCCACTGCTCCACTCCCCCCCTGTCTGGCTGTCTGTCCAGTCCCCCTGACTTCGCGGCTTAACCATTTGTCCAAAGGTCCTGGGAGATAGTGCAGCCCGACCCCCCCTTTTGTCACAAACCTCGTCATATGTGTGAAAGGCACCTGCGTTGGTCGGGCGGTCCTTTCACGACCGCGGTCCACGCGACAGTGCCTCGAACATCGGTTCCATGGAATCGGCAGGCTGGGTCCGCGCGCTCGTGGGTTTTTCTAAACCCCTGTTGGCAGATCCCGCCCCCATGCCTGCAGATCCTGCATGTCTTCTTGCTTCGAGGCTCCATTGCACCACGTAGTTTGTGCTTCACTATGTTCGCCTTCTTGCCCAAGTCACGATCTTCCGGGCGGCAATCGCCCCAGCGCGGGTTTTGGGTATGCGAAGCTTGTCCGGCGCGTCCAAAGCGCTGTTGATGCTGAGGATCGCTCTTTCCACCTTTGAGGCGTCCAAGGTGGGGACCTTGCAATTTTCAGGTCGCCGGCCTGCAGGTAGGATCACAATAAACTTGCCGGTCACGAATATTGCTCGAACCTCCTTGTCGCTACCCAGGGCCTCTTCAGCCAGTGGCGTCAGATATGGGACTCAAGCACCGCTGGGACAACTGGGAAGGCTCCCCTGGAGGCACAGTCCAGGTTAACCCCCCAGCCCCCCCCCCCGANCCCCCCCGATGCAAGGGAGCGGCACAAGCCCCCAAGCAAAGGTGCAGCACTTGAGCCAAAATGGACTCTCTCTCTCTCTCTCTCGCTCTCTCTTCAGCCACCCATTCGCGTTTGGAATGGCACGGGGGTGAAAGACATTAAGCGTAGCTCGGCAAAGGGCTAAAGCCATGAAGTTTACGATATCGGAACTATGTCGAGTGTACGCTCTCATGTGACAACATCTGCTTTGTGTTTGAAGGAGGACTGAACAAGAGGACGGCTAGGTAAAAATCATGAAAAGCAGTTATCTTCCCCCTTCCTTCCACACGACTTCAGGGGCAGAGCAAAAGTACAGTCGGTCGAATTTAGCTCCCCCATGTGCATGAAGTATCTACGTATGCATTGAGCGAGGTTTAAAGAAGAAGGATCGGTTGCCTAATAGGCACTGACTAGCATTTTGCAGGCAGTTTACAAGTCAGCGTACAAGTCTCCTGCGGTAAAGTCCCCCGTGGGGGTTTTCGAGGTTTTCAAAAACTTCGGATCGGTGGGTGGCCGAAGCCACCATTGAAAAGGTCTTTGGGCGGCGCGGGTTGCAGGCTCCCCCGACAAAGGAGCAGATCTGTTCTGGTGTACATCAGGAGGAGCATCTGAAGCGCACAAGTAGAACCGCGAAAGCAACAAAGTTCGGGACCCTCAGCTCTCCCCCTACCTCATGAACACACGAAGTTCAGGACCTTCTGCTCTCCCCCTACATCTCGAACAGCACTGTGCACACGAATTTTTTTGCCACTCACTGCACGTACGTGGGTCAAGGTCTCCCCCATCTGTCACGTGAGGGTACTGCTGCTTGTTTAGCTTTGGCACGTCGTCTTTCCTTCCGCACTTCCCTGTACCTTAGCTTGCTCGCCACTTTCCAAGCTTCCTTACTGCGTCCCCCGTACACACGAGGATCGGAGGCCATCTGTTGTTGTGGCCGTCGTCTCGGCAGTGGCGACCTCTGTTGTGCTCGTCGACGTGGCAGAGGTGAGCGCGGTCGCTCCTTTCCCCGCCGCCACTCTGGTGTAACCGGGGCCTGTTCCCCCAGACGTGGGACCATAGGCACACTTCGCGACGAAGCTTTTTTCCCCAGGTCAGCATGTGCAGGCTTGTCACCGGAGTTGGTTTCCTCCACATCCCCCGAATGGGGGAAGGGAGCGAGCCTCCCCCGGCTCTGGGTGGTGTAAAGTCGTGGTCGCTGTCACTCAAGGCCGAGGGTGTAGTAGGCGCAAAGGTGGGTGACTTCAAGAGGGCTTTTCCCTGTTCATGCCAGAACTCTAGTATATCCGGCGGGTCCTCCTCTTCCTCTTCGGATCCCCCGGCTTCAAGGATTTCCCCCCAGGGGTCTTTGGCCTCCTCGAGCAGTTGGTCCACTGAGTGTACGTCATAGGCGAGGTTCATTGTGAGCTTTTGCGGGTGACGTCCATGTGTGCGGTAGTACCGCAACAGCTGACGGGCTTTTTGGCGCACCAGTTTTTGTACGTTGGCTTCCCTGATCTCCCTCTGCACTTGTTCCACCTCTGCCTCGCTGTAGTAGCGTCCGAGTAGTGCATCGAAGTAGGGCCGAGCCGCCGGTCGTCGGGACCTGTGTTTTCCGCCTCCACTGGCCCGGTGACGTCGAAGCCCCCCCCCCCGGATCAGCGGGCGGGAGATCCATGTGAAGTGGTTCTCCGTGAACTCATCTATGAGGGCCCTCCATGTTCCCCCATCGTAAGGGCGTATCCCCCGGCAACGGTACTTCACGTAGNCCCCCCGGATCAGCGGGCGGGAGATCCATGTGAAGTGGTTCTCCGTGAACTCATCTATGAGGGCCCTCCATGTTCCCCCATCGTAAGGGCGTATCCCCCGGCAACGGTACTTCACGTAGCTCTCTGTGGTCATCCCCACGCTGTGTCGAGCTTTTCCCAACGGTTGTCGTGTTAGTTCACCATGGAAGCGACATCGTGGGTCAGCTCGCACGTGTGTTTTGCGAAAACCAGGCATACACTTCCCCCGACCCTGCCTGCATATGCGGCAGATGGCTTCCTTCGTTTTTGCAGCTGCCATCCCCCCAGATCAAAAGGGGACACCAATCTTCCCAGGAAGATCTTGATTTCGCCCTTCCTGCCACTATCACGATCAAGTAGGTGAAGGGCTCCAGTCCTGAGATAGTTCGAGAACAGCGCTACAAGGTAGTGTTGGGTCTCCACACTCTTTGAAGAGCGGGCTATGGATCACCAAAAAGTCACCGAGCAAGGTCTTGCAGTTTTCCCCTCTGAGCAGTCGACAAAGTGTCACGACCGTTACGTTGAGCTTGTGATGGCTCAAGGCGCCCCCTAGTGTTTTGAAGTTACTTCTCGGAGAGGGGGGGGGGTCCGGTCTCGTGGGCACAGCACGAGCCTTCCCCCCACACCCTCCCCCTTGAGCTCGCAAGGACGCCGAAGGTGACGAAGTCGTTATAGGCACCTTGAGCCAAAATGACTTCTCTCTCCCTCCCTCCCTCCCTCCCTCCGTCGCTCGCTCGCTCGCTCTCTCTCTCTCTCTCTCTCTCTCTCCATGTGCATATTTGCGGCCTGATCTCGTCCCTAGTGTTTCAACAGTATGGTTTGGAGACGATCTACGGCAGCTATGACAACTTCAGCGCTTGTGGCCAATGCAGTGCTGGTCGCATGTGGGACATGTGAGGTCGGTCGCGACTGAAGTCTGTGCCCAGTTACAACTCAGAGCGAATCGGGCTATCATGGAGAGTTACCCTAAGACTGCTTTTAGCAGCAGGTTTGACATCCGAACGAGCGGCTCGTACATGTCGTCCACCTCCATCTGGCTGTAAATCTTAGGATCCTGCAAGGAGCGCTGTCGTCAGAACATCTGATGCCAGGCAGCAGAGGGAACTCCAATCTTATCAAATACAATACTGTGTGCACGCAGCGCGACGCAGCAGGCACTTAGAGTATCCTGGAGGAAAAGCCAACCAGGCCGTTGCCAAATACTGGTTGCAAGTGGCGGACTGTCTACCGGTTACATCACAAAGTGGCCTCCTCGTTGCAGCTGACTCCGAACAGTACCTTGACACAGCATCCACCAGTCATGCTCAGCTCTGCTTGTCTTGCGCAGGCCACTGTAATGCGCCGCTCTGCACAACCTAGCAGACCTAGCGCGCAATTCCATCAAATCCGTGGCGGGACCTCAGCCCTTCGTTTCATCTTCTCCTCATTCCATCGTGCTTCGATTTCCTGCTCGTGCAAGACTACGAAGGCACCAAGCTGACAAGAAATTTGTCATCGCTTCCCTCGTGCCTGAAACCGACGCACGGCGTCCTTCTTCTCCTGGCCAAGCGGAAGGCCCGGTCATTCAGCAGCTCAAGACTCACATGACAAAGCCTATCGGGGGAACGCTTCACGACGCAAATCAGCAAGGGTCATTGACTTGGTGTCCGCCTCGTCGCCTTGCTGATACTTGGCCTTCGTGGTCCGAAGCTCGGTTGCTAGGCGCCCTCGATCTCCCTCCAGGTCAAGAATGTGAATGTGATACCTCCCGCGAATCATCACGCAGAGTCTGCCGCAGAGTGCAAACAAAAGGATGCATTGCATTGCATTGCATTGCACATATTATGCAACACACGGCTGGGCTGACAGGGAGAGCAGCATCGCCAGCTGCTCGAGCCACTGAGCCAAGTCCTTGCAAACCTCGCCCACCCGCTCCTGCAACAGCCCAGACTTCGAAGCACTTGCTGGCCATTGCACGACACAACCTGCGGACACGCGGGCATCTGCGGACCACCTGGTCAGGCACCTCACCTGCACCTCGCTACAAGTTAGTCTGAGTTGGCTGAAGGGGCATCTCCTCCGTGTACTCTTGCAGAATTTCAGGTCTGTCTCGACAACCGGGGTTCTGCAGAACCTTTGACCATGCATAGGAGGCTGGCATGACATCGCACTTGCAATTCCAGGCCACTTCGTTGTAATGTTGCGCCGAAATGCAGCATAATGTAGCCATGAGCATCTCTCGTCGTCAAGTTATGACCGAAAGTCTTTGCAGCAGAGGTGCATTGACTGCATGCGTGATGCGATGCAGTGCGAAATCTGCAAGCTCCAGCTGCTCCTGCCGAAGCAGATCCAACTCCGTGTCGTGCATCGCATCGAGGGTAGAAATACGCCCCGCCTTAAATCCTGCATGAGGTCCTATTCTGGGGGCCACATCAGCAGGTGGTGCACCTTGCCAGCAGAAGAGGCTGGAGCGACTAAGTGCCACTAGTAGCCGGAAGTGCCTGACCAAAGGCAGCACTTTCCACTCCATGCCGAGGCGCCTTTCGTGGCCAGGGTACTCTTGCTGGGGGGATCGCGAAGCTGACGCAGATGAGACAGCACCTCTCCAGGATAGGATCTTCGGATCTCGGCTCTCCCGGGAGGCCCGAGGCGCCTCATGCTGCCAATCCCATTGCTTCTTCCTTTTGTCGGAATCCTCTGCCTGCGTGGCTTCGGAGACTTGGGAGCCTCAGTCTCCACAACTTGCAGCGCAAGTCTCAGATCTGCCGAGGTCCGAGGTGCTGATCCCAAGCTGCTTCCCGGTGTTGTCCTTGAAGGTGAGCCACACCTCCAGGTGCTGGACATGCTTAAGACGAGCTGCAAATGGCTCTGTAGCAGCCCCCGCACGCTCTGACTCTGGAAAATGTCTGAACAAGGTGCATTCTGCTTTCCTCTGCTCCTGCCTCCGCCCACTCTCTGGGCTTCTCGTGGACTTCCAATCCTTCATGAGTTTCAACGATCACGAGATGAAGAGCTTCGCTGACCAGGGTCCGTAACTCCAGGCGAGGCGCCCAGCAGCCCGATTGCAAGCTGGAGAACCTGAGAAGCGGCTGCCGGCTGCTTGAAGGCGGGCCTTGAACTGGCATGTTGCGAGGACAAGACATGCAGGGAGAAGGCTGGAGGAAGCAAGAGGGCACACGCACAATCGCGCACGCCGTCTCTGAAACTCTTTCGCCTCGCCACATCTCCCCCTCTCCCCCTTGCACTATCTCGCGCCCCACATACACAAGATCGATCGATTGCATGTGTGTATAATATTTCTATACACATAAACAAATATACATATATGTATATATAAGCACAATATGTACACAGATACATGCACAGACACAAGCAGCTACAAGTGCATGTGCGAACACACGTACATGCGCTTTAGCAAAACTTTAGCAACTTTAGCACAGTTGTGGTTTGCTCCAGCCTCTAATGCAATCAAGCAGCTCTATCCGCCCATCATTTTCATATGCCAGCTGCTGCAGCCTCCGGCGCATGAACTCCTAGCAACTGTGTTCCTTGGTTCCTTTCTAGGCGACCTTGGAAAAAGGCTGGTACTGTGATTGCGACTGATGCTCTGGGCCCTAGGCACTCCGGTCTTGGTAATCTCAAACAAGCGGTGAGCTGTTTCGAGATGGCTGAACGCAAACATGCAGCGAAGTGTCTGAAAATCCTTGCTCCCGTCTGTCTGAACGCCCAGAGATTTTGTATCTGCCGGGAGGAAGAGCGGGTCCAAGCCCATCTCGAGAAGCTGACCAGTCCTGGAAATTGTCAGTCCACACTCTGTCCCCACCAAAATCTCAAATTCACACGGGAATGCCGGGAATGCGCGTAATTACGAGCCAGCCCTTATGGTATGACCCAAGGAGTTAATTGAGGAAACAACAGATGACTCGAAGGACAAAACCCAGCAGGCTCAAGTCCCAAACAGTCGAAAATGGGCACATCTTCTCTACAAGCCCTTCATAGTCTAACACCCGCCGTGAATGCAAGCGATCTAATAAGCGCTTGGCGGGCTAATCTCGCAGAGATGGGAGGCGGCCGGCATGGCTCTCGATCTGTCTACCCTCGATATTTTCCCAAACAATCGGGAGCCAAACGGGCTCCCACAAGTTCTGCTCTGTGGTCTGGCTTGACTGCTTGGCTGAAGCGGACCAGACAGGTATTCGTGGTCGTACCTGCCCTTGCACCCTTGCATACGACATGAGGACCGCTACCAGAACCCATTCTGCCCACTTAAAACTCGGTAAAATGGCGTCGGCAGGGATGCAAACTCATGGACAAGCACTGTAAGTCTGCAGTCGACCCACCTCAAATTAATGCTTGCATGCATGAGGAGCATGACTGCAGGCTTGGCTTCCTGAAGAGCTGAAAGCTTGCAGAACACTACGCCTCAATCAAATTGCCCAGCTGCAGAGATGTCGATGGACACATTGGCAATGAGCTGCCCTTGCCATCGCTGCTGGACACCACGCATCTTACACTTGCAACTATATAGACTGCATGGCGCGACCGGCGGTTGTTGCAGGCATAGGAATGGGCAGCAGGACTGCTGAGATTCTTTACAGGACTTCGCACCTTCAGGCCTAGAAGTGCGCTGAGCAGAAGCTGCATAAACTGCACAGGCAGGCTACTTACATGTTTGCAGAGTCCACTGCTACCGCTTCCACATCAGCAGAAGTGTTGGAAGCCAGGGCAAGCATCTAGGAGACCACCAGGGTCAATCAGCACATGAAGATGAATGGACTTCAGACACGTCATAGTCCAGTACAGAGGAGGCATATTAATATTGCAGTCGCACTACCCCAGCACCCCACTCCAAAGGTTTTTGAACCAGGCATATTAGGTCAAGGTCGCCAAGCAATCGCCCGCTAACTACCTAGCCAGCGCATCTCCAAATTACAATTCTCTCAGTGGCCCAAGTCCAGCACGAAACTTGGGCCAGGAGTCTCAGCTCCGCCATCCGATCTTCATGTTCTGCGACCTTGTTCCAGTGCTTCTCCTGCGGAAAGGTACGAGAAGTGTTGGGGCTTCAGGCTCTAAATGTTGCCGGCAAGCAGAGTGTTAGGAGTCCATGAGTATGATATTGGCCGAATGAGCACATTCCTGGAAGGACTGGGAGGAGTCCCTACCCTCGCGTATTCTAAGTCACTAAGTCCAAGCACCGATCTATGTTGATTAGCGGCAGGTCCATGCAAAACCCCGCAGTAGCCAAGGTGCTGTCAAGTTGTCCAAATGTTCACCTTGTTGACTCACTTGGGCCCTCACCTTTCGTGCAAGACTGCTGATGGTGCCATAGCTGCAGCAAGCACGGCAACGTGGGTTCGCCTTCTCCATCAGCTCTTTGAGTTCCGACGTCTCATCGAAGAGGCCAAGCAGATCCCTCAGAATCAAGCAACAGTGCTCCGAGGGTACTGATGGGAATGCGATGCGTGAGGTGGACGCTTTGCAATGTGGCCGCTGTTGCCGGTCGACATGCACCAGTACAAAGGTGGTAGAGCCACCTGCTACAGTATAGCTGCTGTAGAGTATGCCAGCGACATTGCCAGGTCTCTGCTGCCGGCTTTGGTTAAGAGCTGCCACTGCATCGCGAGCCTGGCACGAGCAAAGGAGCAATTATTTCTGAGTCGTGTGGACTGCTAAACATGCCGAAGCGCCTAACGGTCAACATCAACCGGCGTCATGGTACTAAGTCGCTAAATTTGCAGCAACACCAGAACTGTCGCAACTCGCAGTAGGCATTGCACTTGCCTGACAGCAATAGTCAGCAACAACAACTACGGAACTACGGCCGTCGTTGTCGAACCGCGGCAGCAGGGCAGGGGTGGCGTAGAGCACAATCTCGGCCACAAAGACAACACAAAACAATCCGCAAAGAAAAAAAGTATCACGAGAACCAAGGCCAACTCGCCGCTCTGCAACTTGCATCCAGTAGACATTCAATCGGACTCCGTTGGGGCTACCAGACTGCTGTGGAAGACCCCAACAACAGAGTCGCACACAGCGAGTGGGCGAGAACGAGAGCCGTTGCAGCAGCCGTCGTCGTTGTCAGCGCAGCCGTAGCAGCAACAATCGAAGGCAGGCGAGGGGACAGATGCAACTGACCGAGTTGCTCGCTTCCTGGCGTCTATCCCGCCAACACCGGAGCAGGCCTTTCGCATGTAGTGTATGATGCCACTGACTGACTCATTGACGGCAAACATCTCCCTGGAGTGCCTCTCTTGCGCCTCATGTACAGCATGCTTGCAAATGCTGCGCTTGAGCAAGCCCCCAACCCCCCCTGCAGAGTCTCCAGAGGCGCAGCGAAACCCGATGATGCGATATGCCTGCTATCACTTCTGCGATTTTGCAAAATCTCTGTGCTCTCTGACGGAAGACAAGACCTCCTAACCTTGTCAGCATGACAAGTACCGAATCTGAACACTTCCATGAAACACGCAGGGGGCTTCCTCCTTCCTCCATCCTGTTTTTCTCGCCGTTTCGATTCTGCCGGGGTGCTGCGTCAAACTCCGTGGACAACGCCTGTCGCTTGCACATCGGCCAACTAATGTCAACTTTCAACAAGTGCAAACAAAAATCTCATCACGATCCCCCGCTGCCTATCCATGAACACCAAGCTTCCGGACATCTTAGCATCTGGGAGATTCTGGGAGCCTCGTGATTCTTCGATAGGTCCAACAGATGCTTGATGTCCTTCTCTCTGGAAGCCTGTAGCGCCTCAAGTCGACACACAACTGTTCGGATCCTTGCCAAAGCTACCTCGGATGTATCTGAGTTGACTTGCAAGTCACAAAGTGTTCACCCTCCCAGGCATCAGCTGATTGCCACTAGCTTTGGCCTGTCCGATTCAGAGAAGCAGCGATCTGTCATGCGACCGAGAGGAAAGTTATAAGTGCCCAGTCGCAGAAACCTGCTGGTCCACGCTGTCTAGACTTTCCTGCTGTGAAGATGAGGCTGCAGCTTGCTATGCAGTTTGAAAGCTGAGGGCCGATGCCGGCGATGCAAATCTACGCTGAAGTTAGACTGTCACATGGTAACCGAAAAGAGAAGCTAGCACTTGCTGTTGCACACCGCATCAGCACCGAAAGTGCGGGCTACAGCGAGGTTGCTAATGCCAGCGGCTCGGCCGCACCCGCCTTATTCTGAAGAATTTCCGCGCCGTGTGACTGCAGCGCACCCTGAAATTCCGTCCTGCAAAGGATGCAAGCACGTGCCAACTTTCAGCATGCTAAAGTGCATCACCGTTACTTACACGGGTGACCGTGACCGCAAGCATCTATATCAGGAGGAAAGCTGCTGCTAGTGCAGCTTGTGCAGCCAAGGGCATGAATGTCCCACGTACTGTGTCATAACGTGCAAGGACACGGCACAAGCCCAAGCGGCCTTGTGTCCTTCAGACGCTTGCCGAGGCCTGCCACTGAGGGGTTCAACGAGGCAGGTCTGAGTCTGAGCCCTCTGTCGAGATGATGACAGACGATCTCCCTGTCAGCTATCTTTAGACCTTATACTGCTTTACTACCTGCTCGGAAATTCCAGCACTTGCATAAGGGCAAACCCTGCCTGAAATGTTCTTCGCCAAGCTCTCCAAGCTGTGGCTCTGATGATTCAGTTTTTCCTCTGCAGCTGTGAACTCGGAGCTGATGCGCTTCTGCGACTCATCCACAGACCTGGGCTTGCAGTTCCTGGTGACCCAACCCCATCTTCAAGCAAACTGCTTGCATGTCAATGTGTAAAAGTCTCGTGTATCGACCTGTCAGCCACACTTACCACAAGTTTGGGGGAATATTTTCCAATCGCCTCGGGCAAGCACTGGTCGCATGCAGCCGAACGGCTCCACCTGACTGACCATGCCCACGACCTGCTGAGCGGTTTGCCCCAGCTTTGTCTCATCTTCCAATTGGACCTCGCCCAAGTACACGTGAAGCCGCAAGTGCAGTCTCTTTCCCAACCACAGGCTCTGCATGTAATGCATGACTTGCTGCTAACCTGACTGCCCTAGCTGCTCGTTATACACAACATGACACTCGAACAGTTGGAACAAGCCGTCGGCAGTGTGCTTTGATGGGGGCGGGATTAACATGAGGCTGTCTGTGCCGCCACTTTGTGAGCCCTTGAGCCTTACTTGTCCCGAACGAACAGCCGAGATTGGGAATCAGGATGGTCTTAAAGTGGTCTCCCATAAGACATAAATTGATCTGAGGTCTTCCTGAGAAGGAACAACAGGACGGAACATGCTCTCTTCACCCTCGTGAAAACGACGCCAGCTTCGCCTGGCCGAGCTTGTTGATGGAGCCCTCGTGATTCGTCAGCTTCAGCTCGTCCTGCAAAAAGGAATCTGGGGATATCTGGGGCACCTGTGGTCCCACGCAAAGGCCCACAGGCATAGATCCGACAGATGCCTGCTGCTGTGTTTGCAGGAGTCCGCTCAGAGTCCTTAGGCTGCCGGAGCAAACGCAACAACAAAATGCAGCGTACAACGAGCAGGAGAACCAGCTTCCGCAGAACGACAATTCACCTCCACGGCCAAGATGCTGGCCGGTCTGAAGAATCTGGGCCTCGTCAGTCCTTTGGTGCTGGGCGAGCTCACCGATCTCCAGGCCTTGCAGAGAGTTAGGGCCTCACCTGCTGGGTGCCTCGAATGCTCCCAAGTGCAGAGGGGAGGGTATATTATAAACTGACAGAGTGCTCATGATAAGCAGTGAAGCTGCCGTTTCGAGCTGTCGAAGCACGGAGGCTTCTGTTCATGGCCAGGACATCTCTGGTCATGCCGGACAAGGCGGAAGATTCCTTGTCCGTCTCGTCGTCCTTGGCTTTCGGCTCGCATCGCTGAGCGTCCTGTGAAGACCAGTCCTGCTAAAAGGTCTTCCCAGAGTTAGTTGCGAACTGTTTCGAATCATTCATGATTTTCCTCTATGTGCTCACTGATCTGTTGTCACTTATTTCCCTGAGAGCCATTGAACTGCAGCTGCAGCAGCCAACTTTCGTACCTCGTTAATGAGGAGTTGGACGGTCTCGGCCTGGTTGCTCAATTGAGCTCGCATCTGGCTCTGCGCCTGCTGTTCGCGAAACTCTTGCTGGCCGCTTCTTGATGCCTGGGCGGTTCGACTTGCTTCGGGACAACTAATTTTTCTCTGAACTTTGGCAGACGTGTTTCTTTTTTTTGCAGCGCAAGCATCGATTCTGGCCAATTCTTCCTGCATCTCCCGGATTTCTTCAGTCTGGTCGAGCGGCGCCTCTCCTAGGAAACCAGGACAGATGCAAAGGGAAAGTTTGTCAGTGTCTCGTGCAGCCCAGGCACTTCCTTGCCGTGGCCACTGCCACCAGGGGAAGCTTTGGTAGCCTGCCAAAGCAGCAGCATGACTCCACGAACGACGGATTGATCGACATGGCAGCACCGAAGAACAACGCAATCTGCACTTTTGCCTTCCTGATGCTTTGAAACAAGCGACCTCGCCCGTTCATCTGCAGAACAGCTCCCGATTCCTGCACGGTGTGCTGAGGATTTTCCAATCATCGTCATCTGCATACTGATTTCGGGAAGGACTACCTATCCAAAGCACGAACGCCTATGCTGATTTTGTTTTCATTTCAAATTTCGGAGAATGTCCATGACGAGCCCCGCTTGACAACACACTGAGTTCACGTCGGTCGGAGTGACGCCGTGGGGCGAGCACAAGTTTTTCTCCCACACAGCCCCAAGGAGGCTCCCTTTCCCTCCCCGCACAACATTGCTCTCTTGCTTGCTTGCTTGCTTGCTTTGGGACCTGCGCCGGGGCACCCCCTACCCTTAACATTTGTGAGGAAAAAGGCTTTGGGGTCCGGTGGATTGATGTTCAACCCACGGTCGGTTCGGGTGGTAGTGTGCGGTTGCTGTATTCCCCCGAAACCCCGAACACGAACTCGCATCCCGGCCTCGTCCCCGCACGAATCTAAGGCCACTCCTTAGTACCTACAGCAACCGCGCTTCCCCACAATACAAAGGTGTCGGCCGCGAGTGTATTACTACTGAAACGGGCAACTCTGCAAGCACACTAGAGTGCACAACCAAAGAAACAATAGACAATAAATACAAAGCTCGAGTCCCCGCTCTCTCTCTCTCTCTCTTTCTCTCGTCACTTCACTTCATTTCGCTTCACAGGGGAAGAGTCCACGCAAGTGGACCCGGCCAAGGCCCCCCCTTCCCCCATCTTCGGTAGAAGAGGCTTTGCAGAGGTAGGAGACTTTCCCCCCATGTTCGGTTTGGCTGGTAGCATGTGCCTGGCACGGACCCAACCCTCCCTGTACTTTAGCCCGCGTCCCGGCCTCATCCCCGCGCTCACTAAAGCACAATCCTTAGCCCCTCACCAGGCACACTCCCCCCCGCAGGAACAACGGTTGGATACGCCGTTTCCCCCGCCTTTTCAAAGTGAAGCAACAACTGAAACACAAGACGTACAGATCACAAGGACAGACGGGTTCCCCAGCCGGTCAACAACCTTAGGTAAAAGTCTGCAACAGCGTAGAAAACAAGCGAAAGTAAGCCAGGAGCGTATCGAATTGGCAACAGGATCCCTATCAAGGATGCTGAGTGTTTGACCTTAGTGCAGTTAAAAAAAGGGCGAAGTGGCGCCCCAGACGAACATAGTGGTTTTGGCTCCGCGGCCCGTCCAATTATGCCTGGCTTTTGCAAGCATGACTGAGGACTGCAAACGGAGTTGAACTAACAGCTCCCCCAAAGAGTACACTAAACATGTAATTCGCTAGCCCTCCTCTTGAGGCACCGCTTTTCGCACTGCCCGCACACTACAAGACGTGTCAGAAGCCGCAGCCGGCGGTAACTCCGTTCGAAAACCCCTAAAGGGCAAAGNGCACCGCTTTTCGCACTGCCCGCACACTACAAGACGTGTCAGAAGCCGCAGCCGGCGGTAACTCCGTTCGAAAACCCCTAAAGGGCAAAGGAGCTGTTGCCAAAAAAGCTTCTTCGTCCCCCAGCTTGCTCCGGCAAAAGGGCGGGACGGGTGGGAACCGAAAACTAACGGTCGTTTGCAAAGTACATGAAGGCACATGTAATTCGCTAGCCCTCCTCTTGAGGCACCGCTTTTCGCACTGCCCGCACACTACAAGACGTGTCAGAAGCCGCAGCCGGCGGTAACTCCGTTCGAAAACCCCTAAAGGGCAAAGNGCACCGCTTTTCGCACTGCCCGCACACTACAAGACGTGTCAGAAGCCGCAGCCGGCGGTAACTCCGTTCGAAAACCCCTAAAGGGCAAAGGAGCTGTTGCCAAAAAAGCTTCTTCGTCCACCTCTGTGCGGGCCGGGACAGGTGCTATGGGGCAGCTGCCGAGCATCTGCTGCCATCGAGATGGCGGTCCGAAAGTCCTGTAAAAGCGATGTCCTTGCAAGAAGAAAACTCAGCTCGAGAGACCAGGTGTAGATCCCAGCATGCGCGCAACCACCTCATAGAGAGCGGCTGCACATCGAATGCGCTCCCGGCCCGAAGAAGAAACTTCCGTGAGGGCAGAGATGGCTGCGAGCTCCTGCAAATAGTGCTCGAGGGTCCCGAAGTTCTTGAGTCTCATGACCCACTGCAGATCTGTGGGGGAGGTACCGGACCGGTAGCGCTGCACAGCGCCGCCGCCACGCAATCCACCAGGTGTCAAAGAGAGCTCCTTCGGGATGTCCAGGAACCTGAGCAGCACGTCCCAGCGATAGCGAAAAGCGCTGGGCGACCCAGGCCAGAGAGGCTCGTCCTTCGGAACGTGTTCCAGGGCCCGTGCTATCCAGATGCAGGCCAGGGGGTCCACAACCTTGGTATGCTGAATCCTCGGCCTGCCCCGGGTCGCTGTCTTAGACTCCTTGAAGTTGAGGAAGAGTCCGCCGGCGTCCTCGCTCAAAAGGTCAGAAGGGAAGAGCAAGTCACCTCTTCTGCAGCGGAGGACCTCCCCAACACGCGCCAGTCCGTAGAAAGCTAGAAGAACCACCGAGGACCACCGAGC
This sequence comes from Symbiodinium sp. clade A Y106, assembly GCA_003297005.1. Lineage (NCBI taxonomy): Eukaryota > Dinophyceae > Suessiales > Symbiodiniaceae > Symbiodinium > Symbiodinium sp. clade A. The sequence continues at coordinate 57,527 of BGNK01001853.1, read as the reverse complement.
CATGCCCCAGGCGTCCGCCAGAAAAACCACGGCCTTAACCACAGGTTCGGGCACCGGGCACCTGTGAGCGGGAGGTTCCAAGGCTTCCCAACGGGTAACCATCTCCCAGGCCAGATGCAAGAAAGGCTTGCAACCCAGCACCCTTCGTTGCGCTGCCACAATCGTGTGGCGAAAACCAGACAGCGTCCTTCCAGAAGAAAAGCAGAAGTTTCCGTAAGCGCGGAGGGCCATGGCGACTAAGACAGGACAGAGGGAGAAGACAAGGAGGGAGTCAGACAGACGAGAGGCACACCAAGCCAGGAAGTCGTCCCAAAGTCTGGCCTCGTAGACCAGGGTCGTGGAGCTCTGGATCGGTCGCGACTCCAAGTCGCCATCACGATGTCGCCGTGCTAGCCGCGGGCCTGGCGTCGAGGCTTCACCAATCCGGCTGCAGATGCACCGGGCACACCCAGGAATATCAAGACGCCGCCGTGAAGAGCTCCAGCCAGCCTCGCGCGCGACGCCTTCGGCCAGCGTGCGCGCAAACTCCTTGGGGTAAGGTTGAGCCACAGCGGTCCACGACTCGTTGGTTCCCGGCTTGCGTCCCCGAAGCACAACGTGCGGGACGAGACAGCGGCAGAAGTGGCGGCGCCCTGCTAGTTCGTTCGAGCAGGCAACACGGGTGCGCTTCCGCCACGCTGTCCCAAAGTAGCAAAAGTCACCTCGCCAAACGTGCTGGCTGTCGGGGGCCCTGAAGCGTCGGAACTCTCGCAGTCTCCACATCATCGAGGTGTCAGGTTGCTCCAGCCACCAGCTCACTTTCGCTTTCTCGCACAAGTCAATCAGCCTCCGGCACCACTCCGCATGAGAATTGCCCTCCAGCACTTTAGCTCGCCTCTTGCCAACGAGCCACGGGAGGCCCCTAGGGAACCGAGGGCTCCGCACCCGGGGTGTCACAGCACTTGAGAAAGAGCAGCAAGGCGGCGCCATACCAACAGCGGCCACTCTCTCAGCCTTGACGAGCTCCTCGATCTGCCGACGCACCTGCGAGTCAAGGAGGTCCTGCTCCGGGCCGTGCGCTAGGTCAAAAGAGAGAACCCAAGGAGCACCCAGGCGGAGAAGGGCTCGTCCCACACCGCCTCGCCCGGCGAACAAGTCCAGGGCACCACGCTTTCGTAGGTCAGGAGCCTCGCCAGTGAAAGAAAACTGCCGCACCCCGAACCCGAGCCACTCAGGACCAGAAGGCGCCGACGGAGCCGACGTCGGGGCTCCAGCGTGCCCGTGCAACTCTGGCTCGGGCCCCGACTCCTCGCTTTCCTCAAGCCCTTCATGTAGTTCCCGATCCAGGTGATGAAAAGAGACCCCCGGGGTGCAGGCCCCAACTTTCAAAAGCCAGCGGTCAAAGTCCTCATGTTCGCCGGCAGCTAGAGGCTGCCACCATGCCGGTAGCGGCCCGCTCGGTGGAGGGGGCGCGCGGCCTCGAGTGGGCCCGTCGCTAGGGTTCAGCTCGCTCAAGTAGTACATGTAATGCGGATAAATCCCACAAGCGAGGTACGGACCCAGAGAGGCCTCCAGCAAGCTGTTCAGAGCACCTGAGGCAGACCGGCCCTTCACCAACGATCCTAAAGCCACCTGCGAGTCCAAGCCTGTGAGGAGACGTAGTCTGCTCCCAGCCTTCGCCGCGAGGGCCTCCTCTTGAAGGTAAGCTCGGACCTCCTTGCAGTTAATGTGCTCAGGTCCGTGGAACCCTTTGCGCCATCGCTCGAAGTAAGGGAGCCTAGTGGCCAGGGTGCTCGCCAGCAAGTTTGGCTCGAAACTATTATAGTCCCCGGGCAGCTCCTCCTCGGGGGCGAGCTTCTCGTGTTCGCGAAGCCAGGCGTGACCTGGCGGAAGGAGGTGAGTCCAGGTCCCTTTGTAAAGGGAGTGCCGGCACATCTCCAACACGATCTCCTTAGGCACAGAAGCTCTCACGCCGGCGCCTCCCCAAGAGGATGCGTCGGTCGCCGCGATGTAATCAGCTGGGTCAGCTCGTAGGTCCACGGCCACCAAGGGTCCTAGCGCTATCATGGCCCAGATCTCACTCTTGAGCTCCGGTGAAAGACGGACGATATGGTCAAGGTCCCCGCCGTCGGCTGCCGCAAACATCAAACTCATGATGGAGAGGAGCCGACGCCTGAGCAAGAACACCGAAGTCCAGGAGCCACAAAGACCCTTGAGGAGCCCGACCGTCGCCACACCAAGGCAGGCCACGCGGACCGAAATGGCGATGAGCGGCCAGAGCCTCGTGCGGGCAGGCCGGATCATCCCACGGTCCCCGTCGCATTCAATGCCCCAAAACTTCGCGTGGGCTTCATTCTGGAAGGCCTTGCTCGGATTCGACAAGAGGTGGGCCTCCGAGTAAGAAGCATCAGCTCGCGCCATCCGAACATCAGCTCCGCTTCTTCCCGGCGAGCCTCCCCCGTGACCGTCACAAAGCATCCTTTCCAGCACTATGAGATCATCTATGATAACGCCAACCATGCACACGGAGCGCGGCACTGGGCTACTTAAGCTGATGAGCTCGGCTGGGTCAAAGACGGAGCCACGGTACAGCACACCGAGATGACTAGCCTGGGCATATTCGCAGGCGTTAAGGTCCCCCATGGCCAGCGTAGAAAGCCCCACGTGTGCCTTGGCAGGGAGGTTCGGCAGCCGCCCGAAAACGAACTCCAGCTCCGCCTTGGTCAAAACCCCCGCCAGGCAGTTTCGAGCAGTGCGTTCCCGGCTCACAGCAAACTGGTAGAAGAAATCCCGAAGATCCCGGCCCGAAGCTCGCAGCACCTGGCCCGGGGGGAGGTAGATCTCGCACACCTTGTCAAAGCGAAGCGAGGCCCCGGGTCCAATGGCTGAGAGGCTTCTCATACACATTCGCGCCTCTGCCGTCGAGGATCAAGCGGTCACGCTCCAAGTCCTTCACTACAGCAAAAAGGCCCGAGGTGATGCCCGTTCTAACTTCATCAGGCTGGAGAATACCCAGCCTCCCTGTAGAGGCCAACGCTCTGAAGAGGAGCAGCTTGTTCTCCCGGCTGGCCATCACAGTCGACCTCACAGGCGGAGGCTGGCGGGGAGAGCTCAGGACACGGTGCAGCGGGTGCTCATACGCATACGCAGTAGACTGGTCATAGAAGGGCACCGGGTCAAAGGAAGGCCTGCCGCAGAGCCCGCCGGGCCACAGAGTTCTTCCTCGAAGATACGGCCCCGCCTTCTGCGGACGCGCTTCCAGAAGAGACGCCGTCCAAGGCCTGCTCGAGCCTGGTGCCTTTGTTGCCCTTCGACGAATGCATGTCCTCCACCAGGGCGGTCAGCTTGACCAGGGCAGCTGACACCGGGTCGAGGGATCCGACAGGATCGGCTAAGCCACAGCCGCCGGCTTCCGCCCGCTCCTCCGCGGGATCCTCCTGGTCGCTCTCTCCCAGGGGGTTCTCTTTCACCTGAGCCTCCGAGCAGGGTTTGCCGAGAGCAGCGCTGCCATCTCCTCCAGTGCCTTGTGCCCCACCCCGGCCGCAAGCGCCGATTGGACCACTCCAGCGTCCAGGCCAGGATAAACGGGTACGCCCGAGGCCGCAGATTTCCCCGAAGGCCGGGCCGAGGTGACAGGAGGCCCCGCCGGAAGGCTCGAGGAGTTCAAACGAGGAGCAGCGAGGGGCAGGCTCGCCTTCGCCGTAGGCTGCACCAGGCTCTCCTTCATGACTTTCATGGTCTCCGTCATGGCCTGCGTGGCCGACTCCAGCTTGGCGAGCCGAGTCTCGCCCGGATCCTCCAGCCTGCCCTCGGCCCCAGGGTTGCCGCTCAAAGCCGAGTGGAACTGGAACTTGTCCTTGGCCACTTCCACCAGCGCCTCGCCCAAGGGGAGAAACCCAGAGTCGGCGGAGGTGGTGGCGAACTCCACCGTCGGCTCCAAGCCTCCATCGAAGCGGCATGCCTCGACGAGGCTGTCCTCCAGGTAGCCCAGCCATAGCTTGATCCTAGCGTCTGGGACCCGCTCTGCTCGAGCTCCACGGGAAGCCGCAGCAACTTCCACGGCAGTGGCCCGCACCAAGGAGCCAGGGGGAAACCGACGTCCTTCGGCACGGCGGTTCCAAGCACTCTGCGGGACCGCGACCAGGGTCCGCTCGTCGATGGAGCAGACGAAGATCACCTCGAAGACCTCAGGGGACCCACCCGCCGGCGGTTGTATAGGCACGGCCCCGACCAGGTACTCGACGTCCGCTGAGTCGCCGTCGTAGACGTACAAGCTGTAGCCGTCCACCTCCACGGCCCCGGCGCCGCTCTCGGCAAGAGCGTCCTCGCCCTCGCCGGAGGCACTCATTGATCGACCGCGGCGGGCTCCCGAAAGCCGCCCGCACGAAGACAAAGAACCACGTCCTTATAGGCCGGCAAGCCCACAAAGATGGAGTCCCCAGCCTCAGTCCCACGCTTCACCAGCGCCTTGCACGCCCCAAAGCGGGAGAAGACCCGCGGAGGGTCGAACACCTGGCCCTCAATAGACCGAACCACAATCCAGTAACGAGACGGAAGCTGCAGGAGGTCCCTCGACGAAGTTCCCCTGTGTCCTCCTTCCAAGCTCCTCCTCAAAAACAGGCCCACTCTCGTGCAAACCTCCTCCCTCGAAACAGCTCCCACGCCCGCGGCCGGCCTCGTAGGAGAGCTAGGCTGGCCCACGGCTGCCGAAGATGAAGGATAACTCTCGCTGGGAGCAGAAGCTCAGCGACCCTGGCTTTAAGCCTGAGCACCTCGGCCCAGAGCTCGGCGATCTCGGATCGAAGAAGCCCCAGGTCGAGCGGCGGAGCACTCATGCACGGTCAAAGCAGCCTGTAAAGAGGGGCGCGCTCCTGATAGCCCAGACGTCTCAGCAGTGCCCTATAAGCAAGGAGTCTCGCACTAATAACTGCCTCTGCAAACGGTATGAGCAAGAACCCGATGCAAATGCCAGCCAGCACTGAAGGCCAATGCAGTCCCTCGCTTTCGGCTGAGGCTCCAGCGGGACAGATCTGCAGCTCAGGCAAAGGTAAGACCGGCTCGGGGGGAACAGCGACGGGAGACGAAGACAGGAAGCGAGCGAGATGAAAAAGCAGGGAGAGGCCAGACGTAGCAGACGAAGCAACCAGGGCCCTCGACATTCGAACCGAAAACTTGAGCCACACGGTCGTTTGCAAAGTACATGAAGGCACATGCAGCAAAAACTTTTCCCCGCAGCGCTCACTGTTCATCAGTGCTGGACCTTGTCGTATCGCTCCGCTTTCTTGCCATGTGCGCTTGCACTTGCCAGCTGAGGTTGGGGACCAGGTTCACATGAGGTTTTTCCCCCCCTCGTCTCTTGTTCCCGTGGCGGGCTTCTCCTCGGTGGTTCCTTGTCGGGTTCTTTTGGTCTTTCCGTGGCTGTGCGTGGCCTCGTACTTCTCGGTGGCGGTTCCCCCATAGGCTCATTGGGTTTCGCTGCCAACCGTCCTGTAGCGCTATCTCTGTCCGATGGCCTCCTAAACCCCACGGCCACTGGTCGCACTCGCGCCGTCCTCCCCCTGGTCCACGAGTGCCCCCCCCAGTCTGGCGGCGTGTCTTCTGAGACGCTTTCTTCTTTTCTCGCATGCACAGCAGGCCTTTCCCCCTCCATGTTCTGCATCCTTTCCTCCTCCACTGCTTGTCGCTTGGCTCTGTTGTCATGCTTCGGCGAAGTGGACGCATCGGCTTTTTTGCGACGCTTGCGTTCCTGCTTCTGGTTATTCTGGTTGGCGCGGATCCGCTTCCGCATTTTCCACGCTTTCTTCAGCATGGTCTGGACCTGGTTCGGGTAGCGCATCAGCCCGGTTTTCGTCAGCCACCCTTGGCATGTAGCGGTCGACGATTTGCACCACTCGATACGCCATTTCCCCCACTCTGTAACGGTCACAAAGTCTTTGCTGGTAGAGCATGAAGTCCGCTTCATCGTCCTGACTGAGCAATTCCCCCGTCTCGTTGGCTTTGTATCCTCCCCCTTCACAGGGATCCACCTTTGTCGGTATCCATGCATCGAGGGCCTCTGGGTTGTAGAGTACGTGTAGTCCCCCCGGAGTTGCAAACTGGGTCTTGTGGTCCAGGGCGACCTCAGGAGGACTTTCTGCTGCTGCTGGCATCGAAGGCGCCGGCAGAAGTGGTTGCGCCGGTACGGAAGCCGGTTGGCACACTCCCCCTCCGTACCTGCAAATTTTGCATTCCAGTCTCCCCTTTGCAGCCATCACGTAGTGCGTGCTTCACTATGTCGCCGTTCTTGCCACAGTCACAAATGGCAAAGTCCCCTGCCCAGCGAAGTGGTAGGAGGTGCGAAGCGGGCACACGCTGTCGAGAAGGCGGTTGGGCTCGAACTGCGTCTCCCCCCGCACAGGAAAGCCAGCGATGAAGATCTTGCAGTAACGAGGTCGCGGGAACTGTTGTAGATTGTAGAACTGCAAACTTGCCCGTCTCGGATATTGCCCAAGCCTTTTGCAGGGCTTTTTAGTTACTTTGACGGAGGAAGGGCATAGAAGTTCCCAGAGGCACAGTCAAGGAACCTTCACCCCCGCAGCTCCTCCTTGAGCTGGCGTTCAGCGGATCGTCCTCGGAGACGCTGTAGGCACCTTGAGCCAAAATGGCTACTTTTTTTCTCTCTCTCTCTCTCTCTCTCTCTCTCTCTTTGCTTTGCTTTGCTGGCTTGGGGCGGGAGCAGTCCTCCCGTACCGCGCGGGTGCACTGCCCTATCCATCATTTGGAATGGATGGGCTCGGTCTTTACAGCACTGTGTGCCTCCTTTTGAAGGCGAGTTCCCCTTGCGGGTTGGTTCAGAGGCCCCCTGCTCAAAGGGTCACAAAAGCTTCAACCTCAGGGGGAAAAGCTTGCCTGAATTATCGGCCCTCCACTCTTATGATGGTCGGGGCACACCACATTGAGTAATAGTGAAGCAAATGCAAGCACACGTCAGCAAATTCAGTATTGCTATCATGGCTGGTACTCGGATACTATGTCTGTGTGGCCTAAGGCCATCAGTGAGTCACTGTAGAAGGTCGGTTTCCGGAAAAGGGTTGTTTTACTGTTGTCACAGGTGCCTTTTCAAAACTTTCCGAGCCTTCACCTACCGCGGTCCGGCCCCTCAGTAGACCTGGTGTCCGCTCGTAGTCTTGTGCCCTTTGTCCTGCCATTCGCAACACTTGCTGTGCCAGCCTTCGTCGAGGTGGTTCCTTTGGCCCTGCCACCCTGGTGCTTCCAGGCACCTGTGTCGCTCTTTGGCCAGGAGGGCACCTGAGCTGGTGGCTCAACTTCCCTTGTGTCTCCATGGGCCCGCCCACCATCTGATGATGTCATTCTCGGTCTCCGTGCCACTGTCACGACATTGGCTTCATGGTGTCCTCCGCCCAGTGGGGTTCTCGGTTAGCGTCTCTTTGGTGTCGTGGTGCTGCTGGGTCTGCGTCTGCAGTAGGTCCCTCGCTTGCACGTCCACAGTGTGCCCCTGGTTCAGCTGGTGCACCAGGTGTGCCTCCCCCTACTTTCGGGCCACCCACTTCAAAGAAACGGGGCCGATTTCAGGTTTGGACTTCCTCTCTCTCTCTCTCTTGCTTGCTTGCTTGCTTGCTTGCTTGCTTGCTTGCTTGCTTCGGGGTGAGGGTTCTCGGGGGAACCCTGGCCCGAGGGCCTACCCCCGCCATGGTCCGTGCGTCACAAGGTCTGTGGGGGGGAGAGCACTCGTTCCTCCGACTGAACTTGTACACCCCCTTCCCCCGAAAACACCCCTGCTAAACCATGACCGTAAGAAACCTGCAAGTTCCAGTCGGGTCATCCGAGGTCTCCGTAACCTCATCTACTCTTTACTTAACCCAACCTCACCTGCCTCCCCACCTGATCCCGAACAGAACCTTGCGCAACTGCACTGCCTCAGCCTTCCCACCCCCCCTGAACCTGCGACTCGAACCTGCAAAGTGCATGACCCCCGACTAGTCGTTTTGGTCCAGGGAGGTAGGAGTCGTGAAACTGTGCCTACGGTTTTCAGGTGGCGGCGCGTCAGGTGTGCTTGCGGCGGATCGTGTAGTTGCCGCTGGAGTACTGGCCGCCCCATCACGTCCTCCGCTGTTTCTGTCCCCCTCCGCCCTGCTATCGCCCCTGTGGCCGAAGGAGTCGTGGCGGATCATGTTCATGGGCTAGGTCATCCTCCCCCACCAGCTCCACGTCGTCCCCCCAGTGTTGGGTTGTCCATTCCACCAGGGCTTGCAGTGCCTTCTTGACCTCGTCCCCCACCAGGAAGGGCACCAGGCGTCTCAGTCTAGCTTTGGCCGCGTAGACGTGTCGGGGATTTGGCGGCTCCCCCCCCTTGTCTGCGCTTCGCGTGCTCCCTTCTGTAGTCCGAGCACATCCGCAGGGTGTGTGGTGGGTGCCAGTGCTTCCCACCCCTGCTTCTTCAAGTAGGTGACGGAGATTGGCGAGCCCCCCCTGCTTGGTCTCCCCCTCCTCAGCCGTGATGAGTGTGTGGAGGAGCGCTTCGGCCTCCTCTGCTGCGTCTTCAGCCCAGTGATTGATTTGCCAGTTATGGCTCCTCTTGCCCCCAGCAGCATTGCCGTTCCGGCTTGGACCAGTTCCGAAATTCCAGTAGTTTCCCAGGTGTGGGTTGCTGGCTTGCTTCATCCATAACCCCTGCCACCAGAGCGGCCACGAATGCATTGGGGGGTGGCGGGGAGGTTTGTCCCCTTTCATGCTCCCCGGCTTTCCAGCGGTGGATTGCTTGTAGCAACCCCATTTCATGCCCGTACCCCGCCGCGATGTCGCGGGCCATTGAGGCTTGGTGCTGGGTGGGTAGCTCGCCGTTGACGTCCCGGAGCAAGGTGTGGTGACTTTGTTGGACTGTGGTGAGGTGGTTGTGGATGATGTCCAGGTCCTCCCCCAGCGTGTCGACGTCCATGGTCAGGCCGTCGTCCCCGTAGTTCAAGAGGACCCCTTCCAACGCCTGTTTGGCTTTGGCCAAGGCTTCCTTCCCTTGCAGGTAGATGGCGGGGTCAACCATCCTAACTGTCACATCGAAGTCACTTTGCAGCTCCTCCAGCTGCGCCTGCAGTTCAACCAGCTCCCCCCGGATTTTTTCTTGCCCCCAGGCTGTCCCGGGCCACGACTTTGAGCACCCTGACAAACCCTGCGGCCGTGTTTGCTGGGTTGGTCCTTGTTGCTCCGCTGTGGCCCGCCACTGCTTGGGCATTGGGTGTGGCCTCCGTCCTGGTTTGCCACCTTGGGAGCAGCCCCCGGGGCGTGTGTAGTGGGCTGGTGGTGGGGGTTGGCTGCCCGATCCGGTAGATCCCCTCCTGGAAGTTGTACAGCCTTCCTTCGGGTGTCCCCCGGATGCTGGCATGTGTGGTTTGTGGTGGCGGCGGGCTGCTCGATGCGGCGGACCCCCCATCTTGGTGCATGTGCAGATCGCCGTGCGGGCTTCTGCTTCTGTGGCTTGCGTCGTCGCCGCTGGTGTCGGGTTCCTCGCTCTGGCACTATCTGCGGGTCTCCCTCCTCCCCCTCTCTGCTCTGGTTGCCTCTCTCTCTTTCACTCCGAGGTAAGAGGCACAGGGAGCGTCCAGCCCTGCACCCCCCGCGCGGGTGCGCACCTGCGGTTCAATTGCTCTCTCGCGCTCTCTCTTTGCTTTGCTCTCCTTCTCTCGCTCTCAGCTCCTTCAAAGAAGTGTTCGAGGCAATGTAAGACAGAAGACTCAGAGCGAACCTACTGAGGCCCGCTTCCGTCCTGCAGATTCACCGGCATCTTGCTGTGAGGCTGACTCAGGCCGCTGGCGTCGGAGTCTTGATTGCTGTGCTGCTCGGCAACAGCTGGCTTCTGATGTGTGCTCAGTGTAGCGTCCGGCCGCTGGAGCTCGAGACTGCTTGCTTTCGGCTGAGCTTCCGGTGCTGCGCTCCTTAGCTTCCCATCTGCGAGGTTTCACTGGGCATCGTCGACTCTACTCTCATAGGCCTTTTTTAGCTGTTCGGGAAAACCATGGCCATGGGTCAATGGGGTCAGTGCCAGCCGCTCCATGGAGTTCAGCCGGTCCTCCAGCCTCTCCAAAGCGGTCGCCACGTCTGACAGCGAGAGAATTTGCAAGAGGAATCAAGTCGCACCCTTGTCAGACCGATCAGGTCACCCTGTAGCGTAGCGGGCTTTGTTTTCTTGCCTGACTAGCTGACTAGCGATGCTCGACCTGGGCTTGCCTAATACTATATGCCCCTCTGGTTTAGCTGTGCCACCTATCGGAATCACACGTTTTTCATCAAGGGTCGAGGAACTACCGATATGAAGTTGCCACCCTTCGGCGCAAAGAAACTCCAAGACATGCAATCGCGCCTGGCGCACGCACGTGTTGTTGCAGAATCGATACATCATCTGCACACGCATCACTGCATCTCGGCTGCATTGCACATCACGCAAGTTCTGCTGCCATAAGTTGGCACATCGAATCCCAAAGAAGAACATGATCTAGGTCCCGCCCAGTCAGCCAGGAGTCCACCTAGCAACTACAACAGCGATGTGTTGGGGAGGGGCGAGGAGTCCGTCTTTGCAAATCCGCCCAAAGAATCGTACATTGAACCGCTGTGGTCCCGATCGCGAGTTCGGACCGAGGCCTTGAGTGTATCTTCTCTGCGAGCGTTGCTTAACTTCGAAGAGCCGAAGACCACCAGTACCAAACACCCAATCAAGCGCATTCAAGACATTGGACTTAAATCATACTGCATCCCAGACTAGAAGTGGGAACCTGGCCAGATAGCAGGGACTGGCCGCACCAGGATCATCAGTCAGTCTAGAGTTGAATCGAATCGAAGGCATTTGCCATCTGCTTGAGGGGATATTCGGTCCATGTGTCGAAAAAAAGCTTGAAGCCGTGGCTCTCGACTCCAAGCAGAGGAGCCAGCAACAAAAACAGTGCTCCGCGAGACATGGCCAAAGCTGCACCCTGCTGTTGCTAGGCTTTCTCTCTTGGACTACCGAGCTCCGTCCCAAACACCAGAGCTTGCGACCGCGTGCCGTCCTCTGACTTATGCGATGGTCAGATGTGAACATATGCATATGTACATATCTATACATATATATATATAGAGGCAGGTGTATATAGGTGTCGGAATTACCTCACCACTTCGCAACGAGAGAATGGCCCAGTCCTATCGGTTCGGTAGGCAAGCAGCTGCGGGTGGACAGGCTGAACGCAGCAAGAGCGTCTCAGCAGGCAAGGCCAGGCCAACGAAACAACGAGATCCCAGAGCACCAGATCACTTGTCACTTATCACCCGAATCTCCGGGCCCCGCACACGAACAGGCGAACACATCCTGTGATGGAACTTGCCACCTGTTGGGCTCCTGTAGTCATAGCATGCTGGAAGCTAGTGGGTCTGCCGGTGCAACGCTGGGGAAGGCCATTCGGCTCTTCTCGCACCGACATCGATCTTGAAGTGACTTTGTCTACGATCTGTGTTAGTGACCGTCCCATCATCTCTCCTAGTTACAGATACTGCCGCCTTTAGGTTTGGTACTTTCCAGCATCATTCACAATAAACTTCCAAGCAGTGTGATGTGATGTGTGGTCGCTGCATGCAGAAGCACTTTTTGCTCTTCTGCCGTTGGCCACGATTCATTTCACCTGGCTGCGTGAGGAGCCAATGTCGGAAAAGATAGGTTGCAAGCATTATAAGCCATGAGGGTGGAAGAGAACGAGCTGCAACTGAATCCAGATCCACGTGCTAGAAACATGCCATCTTCAAGATGCTTCAGGGCCTTCACGGAAGTGGTAGATGCAAAGCGTTTGAAAATACCCACGAGCCGAGGGGGCCAGCGGCGAAAGCCTGACGCCGAACAAGTGCAGGGCACCGGGCAGCTAACAGAACGATTTCTTCGATATGCGATGAAATTCAGAACTTGGAAAAGACGCATCATCGGATGTCCATCATGAGACTCATTGCGACTTCGGGCCTTGAACCCACTCAGCTGACCGGTAGCGCGGATCCGCGGCCGTGGCACGGTCCCACTCCTTGAAATCCGAGGCCCGCGGCTTGTTGGAAAAAGAAACGGTGCACGCGTTTGCCGTTGATTCGGAAGTGGTGCAATCGAAAATACTCAGTTAGAATCTCGAGCATGACTCGTGTGCCGGCAGGCCACTGACTCTCCAAGGATGGGGTCCTTGTCCCACATGATTAATGCATAGGCAGCACGCGCATCGGGAAAAGCCTCCAGGGCGGTGTGATGTTCTCAGCTTTTCGCCAGAATCATGCTCCTGAATGCAAGCAGTGAAAACTTGCCGGCAAGGACTGCCTCGGCGTATCGTGCTAGCAGCTTCCGCAGTGTTTGAACTGCGCTGTCGTCCTCGCCAAGCTCGTACTGTGCCTGCAAACAACTCAATCAGAAACTGCAACAAATAGCACCATCACCAACAACACATGCAACAACAGTACTTATACTATTATAGGTTATAGAGGCTATGTGGGCTGTAGTATGGCGAGCCTAGGGCCGCGTGTCGCTACGACCACCACCGCCACCGCAACCCCTGAAACCAGCACCAACAACTAGCAGTAGCCACACGAAAAACCTTGCACTAGCACCGTAACCACTGCTCATAGCAACCCTGGACCCCGACCATGCCTAATCAGATAGCCACAAGAATCACAGGAACCGTTGAATAAGCAGCACTGCGGACAGAAACTGCACCGGAGTTTGACCCAGTCGTCCACAAGCAAATATCCGGCCCCGGCCCGGCCAGAGCAAGGTTCACTCCGGCAAAGGCGAAGCGCTGCGAGCCCGAAATGTCGAGAGCCTGCACTCGGAGTCGGAGTGCAGCCAGGAAGCACAGCTAATGAGGGCATGGCCTGCTGGAACGAATCCTTGGCCTCTTCAAATCGCTGGAGGCCTGCAGGCAAAGGAACTTCGGCGGTTCGTCATGTCATCAAGCTGTCCAATCTGTCCATCATCATCATGTGCCTAGTAAGGCGTTGCCACGGTTGTTCCAGGCAGCCGGGTCCTTGGCTCCGAGAGTGAGATGATGATTACGCGCTGAGACTGCCAGAGCTGGCATCTGCTTTCACATGCAGTCCGCGCGTCACCGGGATCCTGCTGTAGAACCACATCCTTAGCTTGTCTGCATACAATGGAAATGGACTGAGACGATCCGAACACAACAACCGGACGGTGACAGCTTCCGCCAAGGGTCGTAGTCTAAAAGAGCATCCTCCAGCCGGCCCAGGGACTCATACACAGCCCCACGGTTCAGATGAGGATCGACTGCCTCCCAGATCACGTACAAAGATGTACCCGGTAATGTGGACTTGGGAAAGCCAAGTCCTAAAGCAGAAGTGCACGAGCTCAGCTAGAGAGTCGAGCCAAAGGCATTGTTGAGCAAGCCCAATCTTGCTGGGCCTCGGGGACCAGCTCGATCGCACGGTTGTAATCCTTCAGGCCAGGCCACGAGTTGCAAAATCTGACGTCAGACGTCACCCCTCGCGGAACTGCAGGCTTGCAGGGCTATTCACCACCAGAAGCTCCTTCGCGCGCAGTGACTCACGCAGGCTAAGCAGCTAAACATCAAGCGTGCCGGAAGCATTGGAAGCCATGAGGCTGTCCACCGATTGTCTGAAAGCTTCTGCAAACTCCCAGCAGGTCAGCCTCGAGAGCTTCCTTCAGCTTGCCTTGCCGTGCTAGTGAGTTGCCACGGTTGCTGCGCACGCGAACCTGCTCGGGAGAGCTCCCTTGAAAAGGTCACGTAATGCGGGTGCAACGTCGTCAGCTTGGAGTGTGGAGTCCTCGATGTCTGGAAGCCCCGCGAAGCGCTCCAGCATTTTCGTCCATGCAGCCTAACCATGCAGGCAATAGGATCCAGGCATGCGCATGCCACACGAATGGAATGACTGCATTGCGTAGTGACCGGCACAATCTGCTTCAGTCGCTTCAGCTGCCTCTTCTTCCTCCACTGTGGGCGCACTCATTGCAACGTCGCCCATACTCTGCACCTGCAAGCATGCAGCAGTCTACCGAGCATGAACGGCCAGCTTCCGCGTTTCTCCCAGCCACTTGTGGGCTTTGTCTGGGGTGGTCAAGCTGCGACTCTGACTCCTAAACGATGCCGGTGCCTCTTTCAGAATCGCGATTTTGTCCTGGGATGGGTCTCGTGTCGCAGGCTGTCTGGTCTCTGCCACACCGGTGGTCCGCTGCAACTCACCATCCATCTAAGCTCGCCGTCCTCCGTGGACAAAGCACTCTTGGTTTGAGCCGCTCGTGCGGGTTTGGCGGCCAGCCCTGCAAAGCCAGGGCGAAGCAGAGTGGGCACGCTAGGGGTCGGGATTACATGGATTACTGTGGCCTCCGACTCCGAAATCTTTAAGAGCCGAGGCCGAGGTGCCAAGGCCCAAAGCAGCCAAACAGCACCGCAGCCGAGCGCGTGAGATCGGCTCCGGCGGCTCCGGCTCTGCCAACCTCCCAGGCCCAGGCCCAGGCCCAGGCCACGCCCAAGGCTCTTTCGCTTTCGCCTCAACGAGGATTTCAAAAAAAACAGAAGGCTTACAGCGGCTTCTGTGAGCAACTTGCGCCTGCGTGACCCTGGGGCCGGTATGCAGCTTTGGCAGCAACAAAGGCTTTACAGGCTGCATGGCTGAGAAGTACTGAGAGGTGATGAGAGTTGAACTCTGGGGCGCTCATGCCCTCTGCGAACTTCCTGCGCGTTTGTAAGCTGGTCGGACGTGGCGTATTATGGCGTATTGCCGGGGGAATGCTTCTGTGACGGATAGGCAGAGGCAATGGCTCAGAGCAAGAAATTGCTTCTGCAACTGGCCGCTATCACCATGTGCAATCATCCACGGCATTCAGTTCAATGGAAAGTATTCCAGCTGATCGCGATCGCCGGGGCCTACTGCACGTTTTGCTGCATCGAGAGCAATTGCCAAGAGCTGAAACCTGAACCAGCAGCAGAAGCCGTTGTCTGGACAGCGCCACATCTGTCCAGCACTTCAAGCACTGCAGCTGCACCTATGCATTGCATCGCTTGACTTTGCTTATAGAGCCATCGTCGACCAGCCGCTGCACGGCAAACACCCTGATGGGGCCCCCATTGAATTCTGTTTCCGGGCACCGGGCTCGCTGCACAAGCTCCTGCAACAGGAAATCAACAGAGACGATCGTGCTAACAGCTAACACAACTGCACAGCTGCCTCTTGACAGAGCGGTTGCAGCTCGCAAGCTCGTGCAAAATTTCGTCGTCTAAGTCTAAGAGCTTCATGCCCCTCCCTACCCTCCTGCCCCCCTCTGCCGCCCCTTCGTCTCCCACCGCCCCCAACGCTTGTTTATTCTCTGCACTGCCTTTCGCTGCTTCTCGCCCTTCCTCCTCTGCCCACCTCCGCAACCACCGCCCCCAACCCGTCTTCGGTTCTTTGCTGGGTTCCCTTTCCTTCCCTCCTCTCTGCAACGGTGCTTGTTTGCCTTCCCTCTCCACCCTGTGGCTTTTTGCCCACCTCCGCACCCACCGCCCGCAAAACCCGATTCGCTTCCTTGCCCCTTTCCCTCCCTCTGCATTGGAAACTTAAACACTCAATCCCAAACCCTGGCCTTGGACAATTTTATATTCTTGTTTGGCTGTGGCTGTGCCGCTATGCATAACGGAATTCGGAAACCGCTCTGAGGCGGCTCTCCCGCCAGCGGTCAAACAGCTAAATCCGCCGGGGCCGCAGTATTGGGGGTTAACTCAGCCACATTGCATGTCGTCTCAAAGTTCGGAACCACCCGCTTTTTGCGTTCATTTCCCACCTCCCNCCCCGGGCCCCCCGCCTTTTCCGCCCCTTGTCGTTGCCCACTTCTGCATCCGCTCAGCGCTTTCACATTACAAAAAAAGTCGATGAGTTCTGTCACCGTGCGCTGGTCTCCGCAAGCCGAGGCGGGCTGCATAGCGTTAAAATATGTTAAAATTAAGATAGACCACCGACCACCGCATCAATATGTTGTGACAGCATTGACACTCTCCACGCGGTAGACTCCGGAGCACTCACCAATCGACTGCAACCTGACTGCAACAATCCCTGCAACCCAACTTGGCAGTGCTGCGCATAATCGGACCTGTCCACCAGGCCGCTGATGGGGGACGTGAGAGGTTTCAGCATGCTGGACCTGCGAGGCCGCGACAGTGTGAGGTACTTCGCCCTGCCACTTCCATCATGCATTGAGTGCAGAGCAGCACTTGCTCTGCCTTTGGCACTGGAAACTCCTGCCTCGGATCGAAACTCCTGTCTCGTCGACCGTTTTCCTGACCAGTCACAATGTACGTGGCAGCGACTTGCTCAAAGGCGGATAAGGCAATGGCACTCAGCAGCAGAATGCAGCAGACATGATTGTAGCCCTTTCTTTCACCCTGTGAAATGAGTGTAATGTTGAACGGCCCCAGTTCAAAACATCAAAATTGAGTCTGGTCAGAATGCCAGTAGGAAGGTTGTGCACTGTGTAGGTTGATGAACGACCTGCGCGGCTTTATGACCTCCTCATTTTGCAGTCTGCAGACTCTGCAGTCCGCTTAGCTTTTCGTCCTACGTTCCGGCGACACCTGCGGACTGCAGTGTGAAGGGAGCCTTGTCAAGGGGAACTCAGCTCACACTTACCAGCAAACACTCGCGCTTGAGATGGCAAGATGGCGGATCGTCTGCCATTCCCTGCAAATCCCTGCAAACTCTGCATCTCGAGGAAATGCAGCCTGCAGCCCCTGAAGTCCTACACTCCTGTTGGTTCCGACAACACGTTCGCTACTTCCCAATACCAAAACTGAATAGTCGTGGCACGCTCAAGTCAAAGGCAACCGCACGCAAAACGGTGTGGGACCTAGAGCTTCACACGAGCGAAAAATCACAGGGGGGTTGTCTGTAAGTCTGCTCCTCGCCACCAATCTTACTCTCATATCAGGGTGCACGGACTGATGAAAAGGAGCAGCTTGCTGCAGACGGCACAAAGCTCACCCTCATTTTCAGCACGATCGCGCCGGTGTGAATCAATTAACTCCCAGCACCTAAAACCGCTGAACGTGATACATTAGCTGTTCCGCGAGCATTTAGCAGATCGAACGGCGGAGGGTTACAAGTTACAACAGGTCAGGGAAAAAACTGCGGACGCTGCGAGCCAAGACCAGGCTGTTCTCCAGGAGGGATCGTCCTCGCAGGAACAGCAGGCTGTTGTTGAGGAGAGATCATCGTGGCCGGCATTATCCCCGCGGACATTGCCACACCAGACTGCTGTCGAGGAGAGATCACCATAGCAGGCATTGCGGAAGTATACGGTTGTCGAGGAGATATCGCAGTTGCAGGCGTCGCTGCGCCAGACTGTTCTCGAGGCATGGGTCCAGTCTGTGCACCAGCGGGCATGGCAATTGCTTTGGGCGGCCTCTCCACAACAACGCCGCTGTCAGCCGACAGCCGCCATACAGTGTCCACAATATCAATTCGTACCGAGTCCGCAGTGGTGAAGATGATTGTGCGCGGACGCCTTTGCTGGATGTCTAGCCCATCGTCAACCTCCAAGCCTCTGTTCTGGGTAAACTCTTTCATGCAGGACAGCACTGCCTCCCTCATATCGTCATCCAGGTCTTGAACTGGGCGATTGATTGCGAGAACGTGCGGATTTGCAACAAACGCTCGTGCCAGCTGAAACCGAACCCGCTCACTTGTGCTCAGTCGATCGAACCAATCGTCACCGTCTTCATCCGCTTCCTCGTCCTCCTCTTTCTCCTCCTCCGCAAGGCATCCGAACATGCCGTCGTCTGATGTGGGACTGGCCTCAGCGGCTTCCTGCAATGACGCGGCTTCAGACTCATACAGCTCCTGCAAGCATAGCAACAAAGAATCTGAGCAATGCCGCGCAGCTATGATCATAAGGCTACGCAGGCCTGGAATTTCACCCATTCTCAAAACCCGGCAGTCCTTGATCCAGGGCTTGTCCAGCCGTAACCGATGAAGGATTCTGAGGCCTCGCTCAATGTTCACGCCCTCCATCTCATCGACCGTGCTAATCATGTGAAGATTGCAAAACAGTCCGGTGCTTTGAATAAACAATGGCTCGTGGGAAACATAGAGAACCTCCAAATGTGGTGATATCACCACTTCACCGGTGGACGGAGAGAGGTGTCCACTGATCAGCTGGAGGAGCGTCAGTTTACCAACGTCATGATGACCAGCCACCTGGATGATTGATCCCTGCGGTGCTTCCGCGGAGAAGGCCTTTCTCTTCATGCTGGGGCTGTGCACGACTGTGGCATCCGTGAACACGATGGGTACATCGTCCAATGATGCACCCGAAGGTGCGTGCTCAGTTAACCAGTCCAAGGTGAACCTCGGTTCTGGAATGCAGCAACTTTCTTCCACAGCCAGGCTATAGCAGCGAGTGGGTTTTGGGTTTCATGGCATCACAAGACTGCATGTCAATAGGAAGCGTCGAACAGTAAAGGAAAGGTCTCAAATGTTCTCAACTCACGAGGGCGCGGAGGGCAGCGCGATTGAAGCACGTGGAAGCAGCTTAAGTATGCACGCCGGGCCGAGTTCAGCTATTTCAGGCGGTTACGGCTTGTGACATCCTGAGACCGCCTCGTGCATCCTGAGAGTCTGTGGCGGCATTCAGTGCATCCTCCGCCCTCCCGAATCCTCCCGACTCCGATTTTCTGTTCCCTCTACGTGAGGAGAGAGCTGTACTTGCACGGGCACAGACAGGACATCGTCCTTCTGCCGAGCGGCGACTCACGCCTCTGGAAGAGTTCCTTCTTTGCTGGAACTTCTGTCTCATAGTTCAATTGGAGGGTGATCCCGCACAATGGTGAGATCGACTTGCTCAGAGCTGTGAAGCCTTTCAGTATTGTGGAGAAACGGTCGCCCAGGTCCTGCCACAGGATTGTCAGGGCGTGTCGATGAGTGGATGCACGTGGCATGTCCGGCGTCCGGGTCCTTGTATACATTCACCGTCGCGAGGAAGGAACCCAACGACGTCCCGCCAGAGAGCACCACCTTTGTTGACGATGCCATGTAGCTGCCAATGGCGAGGAGGGTGATCCACGGAATCACTTGCGCATTCCAAAACTGGAACCGTTTGAGATCCATTGACAGGCTTCCTCAGCCGCTCAGCCCGTCCGTTCGCAGGCTGACCAGTGCCAGCAAGAGTGACTAGCAGCTCGCAAAACATGGTAAAATCAAACAAACTCACGGACAGTCTCGGATCTGAAGTGGAACTCTGTCTTAGCATCTGTGGTTGCGACATGTTGCGACCTAGCTGGCATCATACCATGCTCACGGAAAGCCCTCTAGGCATCGGCGGCGATCGAACTGATCAAATTGAACCGGGAGGCGTTGATGCCGCAAGATTTCCTCACGCTTTCAGATGTCGGTGCTTAGCGCTCATAGACCGTCAAGACTTCAAGCAAGCACGACACCCGCCTCAAAGTTTCGCACCGCCGCTGAATTCCCGCTATACAAGGAGAGCAAACGGCGGGAAGTGTTCAGCTCCATAACAGCTCCTGGCATTTCTGGAAGCATCCCAGATCAAAGCGCAGGAGTCTCGGGCCCAACACCCAGACTCGATATTCGGCACCCCTTCACCCTCATCTCTGTCCTGTCGTGTCGCTTTGGCCCTCTCCTTCTTTCGCCATGAGGTCTAGCCGCCTGTGGTACCTGAATGGATGCGTCTATGCGAATGGCAACATGATGAATCCTTGGAGCGGCAAAAGGCACAATCAACGCAGGTGTGAGCATCAGCCTAAGTTCAGCCAGAGTGCGTGCACCTTAAGTACAGCGCCAGGATCACCGGATAAACGAAGAGCGGAAGAGCGCTGTTAGGGTGCTTCCGCAGCATGAAGAACGCAATGCACGCAATTTTCCCCAGCATGGCCCACAGTTCGAAAACAATTAGGTAGCCCTGGGAGACTAGCTCTGGGATATCGTCCATCATGCTGATCTTGAGGTCCTGTATGGGCACACGAGCTCGCGACTGCTGCGTGTAGTGGAGGTACTTTCTGAACAAGTTCACTCGCAGGTAGTAGCGGATGTTGAAACCCATCTCCAGAACGGCCATCTCAAAATAGTCGGAGCCCAACAGAATAAAGTTGGGCAGAATCCATGCCAAGGCAAGGGCAACTGCCGTACCATTCCGATCCCCTGGGATCAGCAGTCGCGATGACGACTCTTCATCTCTTGTGTTGAGAACTGTATCAACCAAGTACACACGGATGAAGATTGTACCAAGGTAGTACGCATTCCCTAGCATCGACAGTAAAAGGACCACGATGGTCTTCCACCGGATCTCGCGAACGTGCCCATAGCTGAACTTCATAAAGCTCCACAGCACTTGCCAACCAATAGTGTACAGTCCGGCCTCGTCTTCCTTTTTCAGCTCTTCCTCCAGCTCGTTTGCAGGAAACAGATCATCATCCATGATCATTATCGTAGATCGGGCACTCGCCGGCTCGATGACACAGTTTCTGGCATCCTCAAGCAGCAACTCAAACTCCAAGTTAGAGTCGAAAAAATCGTCGTCGATGATCTGAACCTGGCATTCCGACCAGTCGAATTCGAAGCTGCAACCCCTCACTTCATTCACTATATTATTCTGATCTGCGGAGACGCAGACTGCCGTTGCTGCTCCCTCCCAAAGGTATGCAGCTGTCAAGTTCCACGCCTCAAAGCTTCGGAGAGACTCGCCAGGACCGAAGACGAGAGTACCACTGCCGGCATGATACCTTCAGTCGCAGATCAAACCGAATCACTGCGGTGACCGATTCACTCAACAAGCTAGTGCAAGGTCGAGGAGCTTCTCGCCTTCCTGCGCCGATCCACTTTCTGTTCTCCAATTCACCGAGCACTGACCATACAGCGACCCCACCCGAGCAACTCGTATAAGCGCATTCTCCTGCAACAAGGTGCAGAGCTGACGAAAGAGAAAGTGGCGTGAAGTCAGTCTAGCAGCATCTGATCGAAAAAAGTTGGAATCATGTCACTGAGTCACAGCCAGTCCATCTATCGATCGATCAATCTACCTATCTAGTTGAAGTGCTCGTCGTAGCATTATAACCATTATAGGGCGGGCATGACACCCGTCTAGCAGACCTAGCCCTACTCGAGACTAAATGCCGGTTGAAACAAACATACCAGCAGCTGCCCGATCCTTCTCAGTAAAGTAGAAGGTCCGTGAGAGAAACTGCACCACGTCGCTGCCCCTGCCCGGTGTCCGCGAGGTTTATCATGCACGGGAACAGCTGAACGGAAACAATGAACATGGAGGTCACCAATATCAACATCACCGATCATGTCAGCCTAAAGACACGAACGACATCCACTTCAGCCTGAAAGTGAAGTTCATGTTTGCGTCTCTGCGCGGACACGACTGTGCAGTCTTGCAGGGGTGATGATTCACTGAACAAGTCTCAGGATATTCTGAGGCCGACTGCCCACCGCCCTCCCCCCGGCTGCCCTCCCGTCCCGGCGTTTTGGGGCTTGAAGCCAAGTGCTGCAGACATCACATCTGTGCCGTACCCTTTCATTCCGTTTTCAGTATGCAAGCCTAGTCGTTTTGGATTGCAGCTGTCTTCTTCAATGCAG
This sequence comes from Symbiodinium sp. clade A Y106, assembly GCA_003297005.1. NCBI lineage: Eukaryota > Dinophyceae > Suessiales > Symbiodiniaceae > Symbiodinium > Symbiodinium sp. clade A. Next base: position 35,960 of record BGNK01001853.1, on the reverse strand, counting down.
CCGAGGACAGTGCACGAGCACTGGCCTCACGCGAGGTCACACACCCGGGTGTTCTTACGACGAGGACGAGGAACCACCACTAGACCCTGGGTCCCAACCCGCTTGAAGGCTGCCTTGGGAACAAGGAACTCCCCACTCCCCGCGCGCACTCGCCTGTACCCTTACCTCTGAAGGCTGTCTCTCTCCCTCTCTCTCGCTCCTTCAAGCTGCAGACCTTTCGAGAGGTTTGGGCCGGCTTTACAGAGCACGACCACGCCACTCAAACACGACCAAGAGCAATCGCCGAGTTTGCACCTGCTCCGTGGCTGCGACGGCGGAGCTGCAATGAGAGGGGCTGCAACCACTGGAGCGACTGCTGGCTGGTTGACCAGCGGGACCCAGGCGTCACCTGAAAGCTTCGAAGGAGTGAACATGCTGAGCTGCATCAATGAGTGTGTGTAGTGTCCACAGGTTCACTAGCGTGGAAACAGGCTTCCACGCTCTCGCCACGACTTGGCATGCTGCTCGCTTGTCTTTGCATGTAGCCATGCAGGCATGCGGAATCACGGTAGTCAAGCCTATGGACAGCAAACTCAGCATATTCGGTGCACTGGCTGTCGGAGACTGTGTTTCTCTGTCGGGTAGCTAAGCTCTGGCGACATGCATGACTCCCGGCTTTCTGAATGCTGCTGAGGCTCGTCTTGATGATACTCCTGCCCTGTAGCTGAAAGCCATCTGCGCACGGGCCGTTCTCAATCAGTCAACCCCCTTGATCTTCCAGATGTCTGCATGCAGAAACTTTGCAACACCCGTTCCAGATCACAGGCCATACACCCTTGAGCCAGTCCCGGACGCGGCACCCAGTCACAGACCGAAGATGTTGCAAGAGCATGTGCATCATGATAAGCACACTCTGAATCTGCAAGACCAACGAGCACAACAATCCAACTGAAACAGCTGCTGATGCAACGTCTCTGTGTGTTTTTGATAGATGTTCTTCCACGATACCGAACGCATTTACCGCTCCGTCAGACAAGAACGTCACATCTGACCTCAAGTCTGTTGGGACCCTTCTAGAGACCGACAGCCGGCAGTTTCCATGTCTGTCGGGAAGCAATATGAAACTAGAATCGAAAATCGAAACAGATTCTTGCTCTGGCGGCTTGTGCGCCGTGATGGCAGTCGAATCGCACGGCGATGATGCTCTTGTACGTAACTTGGATCCTTCACGGCCTGCCGCCGCGAGAGGGACACTTTTCAACGATTACTCCTGAGCCGGGTGTGATCCGCCATACGTAATCTGCGATTTCAAACCTGTCATTGCTGCCAGTTGTGAAGATCACCGTTCGTGGGCGTCGCCGAGTTCTGTCCAGCCCGCCTTCGATATCGAGCCCCCTCATCTGCACAAAGTCTTGGAGGGATGATAAGACCGCCTGTCTCACCTCACCTTCAAGCTCCTGCACAGGGCGATGGATGGCCAAGACGTGCGGATTGTGAAGAAGGGCCCTTGCCAATTGAAATCTCCACTTCTCGCTCGTGCTCAGCTTGCTTGTCCAGGGGAGGTTCACCTCCTCCTCTTCCTCCTCCTCCTCTTCTTCCCCGTCTTCGTAGCACCACAGAGTGTGGTGTGGTGCCACGTCGTGGCTGGATTCCAAAGCCTTGTGCAATGCCTCCGCTTCGGCATCGTACATGTCCTGCTGCAGAAATGGTCGCGAGTCCAAAGCTGTGCATCTGTAAACTTAGCAAGGCCTGCAATCTGCCTTCAATGGAAGTTATGTAACGCAGACTTCGGTTCTAAGTTTGCCACGTGAAAACTAGCCTCTCGAGTGGTAAGTGCGGCAAATGACTATTTAACATCCGCAGAGAACTCCTTGATCCAGCGCTTGTCTAAGCGCAGCTTCTGCAATATATGGACGCCTCGCGCATAAATTTCAGGTGAATACTGCGATTCATCACTGATCCTGAGCCGGCGAGAATATTCCGAGACGGCGGTGGCGGGCTGTAACTGACAAGGCCAATGTTTGCAAAGCATCTGACAGACTGGCAAAAAGCGTTGATGCAACCCCTGAAAAATGCAGACCAGCATCATGTGCAGATTGAAGAATACGCCCAAGGCGTCTCCAAACAGCGGAAGATGAGGTACATGTAGAAGGTTCCTTTGCAAATTTCGTATTTTGCAGATGTCGCATGGAAATCTAGCAGACCCTGAAGTGCTCAGAGCACTCCAGCCCCTAAGTACGATGTCTAGCCATCCAGCATCTGGCTGCTTGAAGACGTGAGCAGAGTCCGGACTCCAGACCATAGCAGTTTCCCTAGTTGTGCCCGTGCAGGCGTCATGCGATTCTGCAAGAACATCTACCAAACATAGATGCAAACCATCACTTTCACCAACCAACAAAACTGACCGAATGCGACTTGGCCTCAAGTGCGGCGACACCAAGACCGCGCCAGTGGATGGAGGCAGCCCATCACAAATCAAGCTCAACATCGTCATCTTTCCTGAATCATGAGGCCCAGCAATCCTTGGGCAAAGAGCGAACTTCAATCGAGATCTCCAAAGTCGAGTCTGCCCTGTCTGTCAGCGAACATGCCACAGGACGCCAAGGCTCTGGATGATTGTCCCCTGCGGTGCTTGTACCGAAAATCCCCCAGTTGCGACATTCATGCATGGGGAGTAAGCCACTTGTACATCCTGGCAGGGGATTGTGCCACTGTGCTTTGTGAGTCAGTTTTCACGCTTTGGGAATGCAGCAGTGTCTGAAGACATACCCAAAGCAGAAGTAGTGGCAGTAACACTAGCAGTCGCAGAAGCAGCAGTAGGAGTCGGAGTCGGAGTGGGAGTGGGAGTGGGGGCAGGAGTAGTTTTAGCTCCCGCATGGCTGGTTTCGCGACACAACTTGGCAGGCAACACGAGCTACCGAAGTCAGGACTCTCTCAGTGACACAGCCAGTCCAAGAACCAAGGATGTGCAACAGCTACTCGAGGTGAGTTGCCGAAATGCCAGGCAGAGCACAGACGCAATGTGACACATTGCAAATTTTTAATACCCTCCCTAACTAGAAAGAAAGACCTCCCCGGGAAAGAAAGCCGCTCTTCTGCCGTGCGCACTCAGCACACCCTCGACAAGGCTAGCAGTTCCCAGAAATGGAAATTTGCGACTCGACATGCAGACCGTAGTAGTAGCAGTAGTAGTAGTAGTAGTTGTTGTAGTAGTTGTAGTAGTAGTAGTAGTAGTAGGAGTAGTAGTAGTAGTAGTAGTAGTAGTAAGCACTCCGGCTCAGCTGTGTCCCACTAGCGGGACGCTTTTTTTGCCTGACTAGCTTTGCGTAGATGCCATGGAATGCAGACCCCGTCACTCAGCCTTCAGGGGTATTCTGCTTCTACTCTTGTGTGCACTGTTGGCGACTTGGGTAAAACTAAGTCGCGGGATCCCCGCAAGGAATCCCCAGGCCCTTGACCTGAGGCCAGCCCCATGCCTGAGGCAAGGTTGCCGCCAGGCTGCCAACTGGAAACGTGCACGGCATAGTCGGCGTGCGACCAGAAGATAAGCAGAGGCAAGCCGACACTATCGGTTCCCGTGCCCTTTGTGTTCCACCCCATGGGTGCTGCGTCCTATCAGCCTCAAGGCTTCAGGTGCATTCACACAGGTGCCCACTTGCCGGGCGCAAGATGCATACGCACTGGCTCCACGTTTACCGGTGCTCGCAGACAGGCTGAAGGCACATAGGTGCCCACCGGCCAGGCTTCAGGGGCTTCAGGTGCAAACATGCAGGTGCTCACAGGCCAGGCTCCAGGTGCACAGGTGCCCGCAGACCTGGCTCAGGGCATGCAGGTGCCCGCAGGCCAGGCTCCAGGTGCAACTATGCAGGTACCCGCAGGCCAGGCTCCAGGTGCAAACTTTCAGGTGCCTACCACCGGCCAGGCTCCATGTGTGCAGGTGCCAGCAGGCTCAACTCCAGATACATACGTGCTGTCCGTATGGGCTCCGGGTCCGTGTATACGTACCCCGCACAAGTGACACGACCCAACCCATGGGCTCAGGACATCCAGGCAAAGCTAGTCATTCGCAGTGCCGGCCCCACTGAGCTTGTCGCAGACACTGCGCTCCTTTCGTTTCCTTCAGATACCCGATGAGTGTTTAGCTGCAGATCATCGCTACCTTGTCCCGAATGCTGACCGAAAGCTGGCGGCGGCAACCTCACCCATCCTGGGATGGGATGGCCCGCACTGGGTCCCGGCCCCACGTATGTTTCGAGTGGTTTGGATTTTGACGCGTGCGTCCCTCCAGGTCACAGTTAGTAAGTGCGAGAAAGTTGTGTTCCGGCGATGCTCTGCGGCCAGACCTCCCTTGGGTGCTGAAATCTCTGGAGTGAGCCTAGTGGCGCCATTGACGGCCCCTACTGTCTGATGCTTAGTGTGCCATTTTTGGCCACNTGAAATCTCTGGAGTGAGCCTAGTGGCGCCATTGACGGCCCCTACTGTCTGATGCTTAGTGTGCCATTTTTGGCCACTGTGCTCATGCTTCTGCCAACCAGCCGTGTTAGCACGCGATGCACTCGCGTCGTTTGTGCTCTGTGATGCCTTTAGCAGTCTGAGCATTTTTGACTTTTAATCGTACATTTGGTATCCACCGTTCGCATACCTAGTAAGAGCGACAACGCTGGGTCTTGCGAATGCGCTGAGTATGCCTCGAGTTTGCAGCTATTCGTAGAGGAACTCGACCTTGTGGTCATAGTGCCCTAGAGGCACCGGTGCAATGCACTGCCACTATAGCTGAAACGCTAAGCTGAGCAACCGACTGCGATTGGAATGAAAATAGCCGTAGTAGTAGTAGTAGTAGTAGTAGTAGTAGTAGTAGTAGTAGTGGTAGTAGTGGTAGTAGTAGTAGTAGTATTAGTACTAGCATTATCATTATTAGTAGTAGCAGTAGTAGTAGTTTTTGCCTCTTGCATGGCTGAATATCACGAAGCAAGGTTACAGTCGATAAGTAGTAGTAGTAGTAGTAGCAGCAGCAGTAGTAGTAGTAGCAGCAGTAGCAATAGTAGTAGCAACAAGCGGTGGAAGCAGTAGTACTAGTGCTGCTGCAGGTACGATTACACTCTTGCACAAATACAAGGTAGGAGAGGATGGCAGCACGTAGCTTTGCACAAGTGACAGCACACGGGCATGCTCCTCAAAGACTATCGGAATGTCATCCAGCGACATTCCGGTTGAAGAACGTGTCTGCAACCAGTCGAGAGCAAACCTTCCGCAGCAGTTCAATCCAAAGAGCCCGAACATTCGTCTCACGGTGATCAGCTGCAAAACTCCGAGCCGCCTTTCTCGTCTCTGGAAGTTATCGCTGCGGCCCAACACATCAACTTGATAGCTGAACTGAAGGGTGAGCCCGCAGAGCGGAGAAATCGACTTGCCTCAGCCGAGCAACGGTGTTGGCACATTTGTATCGCAGCCTTCCTGACATGCCAAGATGCTCAGTGACGTAAAGCCGCGCAGGATTGTGGAGAATCGGTCTCCCAAGTCCTGTGCCAGAAATCCGGAACAATCAACCCATGCCTAATGTTCTTCCCACCCAAACCATTTTGAAAATCCCGTCCGACCCACAGAAGTCGACTCGTGTCCTTGTAAACATTGATCGTTGCCAAGAAAGATCCGAGAGAAGTGTTTCCCGATAGGACCACTCGCGATGACATCGCCATGTAATTACCTTGCTCTAACAGGCTCTTACCAGTGTTGCACTCACAAGCAGACATGCAACAAAGAGCATGGATGTCACTGTTGAAGCTGTCGTGTCTATGCAGTTCCGTACTCTGCCAGAAAATGCCGTGAGATGCCGTGCTTCAAACATGGAGCCTTGCACAGTGCAGTACCAGTGTCGGTGCCGGCGAAACGCCCGCTGAATTCATTTTTAGGCTTATAAGAAAGCAGACGCGGCCGCGGTTGCTGCAAACTGGCCAAGTTAATTCGCAGCGCTGCTCCAGGTGACCGATAGCAAATAAATGCAGGTTGCAAAAACTTCTGCATCATAACACTATAGCAGCTCCTATATACTATAGCCGCGGACCGCTTGAAAACGCAGCTCATAATACTGAGCAACAGGTATCTTTCACACTTCGAGGTGACACGGGCGCAACGACCCTTCAAAGCCACGGCAATGCCTGCGACAGCTTGAACTGGCAGACTGGAGAATGAAAATCTTGAGGGATGTGGCAAGTTGTCTTGCCTGTTGTACGTCGGAAACAACCGAGGCTAATTTTGCATGATTGTGCATGCCAGTGACTGAGAAAAATGGCTTGTAAGGAACCGTGAAATCAGTTTGACGACGGTGAGTTGGGGCTCAGCCGCCTCACAAGCACGACTGCTGGAACATGTGCCTCGAGCCAGGCAAATGCAACGATGATCTACATAAGACCCGAAAAAAGACCCCAGCAATGGATCTCAGCAGCAGCAAGCTGCTGAGCTGGGACTCACCTTGCCGGCTCCCTCTTGGACACGGCAGACCGAACATGACACAGCAGCTTCCGAGCAAATTTAGAAGTCCAAGCTCGTTGATGTTTGCAAGTCGGTAGCTTCGTGGCTGGCTGGGTCTGGCTGCCAAGACTAGACCGCGAAAGTATTGGGTGGCTCAAAAAATGCATTTCCCAAATGCCACCCGACTGCCACGAGAAAAAACACTGCACGAGGCCCCTCCGACCTCCCCCACCCTTGGCCGCTTCCCGGCCTACATTCGTCGTTTTGTGCACTCTGACCGGGCTCGGGTGGACGACGCGAAGCGCTTACAACAAGCTTGTAATCAACCGTGCTACTGCTTCATCGTCGCATTTTTCACCGGAATTCAATTTAAAACATATGTTGCACAGCTTTTGGGCATGCACTTCCGGAAAGCACATCTTGCGCAGATTTTGCACGTTTCAATTCGAAAATCGGTGAAACCCAGCAGGCAGGACCGCAAGCCACGATTCTACACTAAGCCTCGAATTAGGCACCCAATAAAAGAACAACACCGTTTTGATGTTGTCCTTGTAGCAAGGATCCCCGCAAGGGATTCAAATCGAGAACTACCTCCATTGCTTCCAAGCAGCCTATGGCGAGCAAGGTGATCCAAGGTATGAGCTGTGAGTTCCAGAACTCAAAGGACTTCAAATCCATGGTGAGGCTGCCTGCAGCTCAACTGTTGCACAATCTAGAGGCGCTCACTCCAATCTTACCGGCATCAAGCTAATTGCCGAAGACATGCGAAGACTATAAAAGCCAATGACAGAGACGCACGGTGGCGATGGTGGTCACGATGAAGACTGATGATGCTGACGATGATGGTGATGAGGGTATATGAGGGTGATGAGGAGGAGGACCGCCTCGTCATGCCTCGTCCATGGTTCTTCTGGTTCCGATCGAAGGCATTGAAGATGGTGATGAAATGTGTGAAGGCTTCTTCTGCTCCTATGATGATGGCCATGGTGTTTCGAGGGTTGTGAGTCTGAGTACGATGACTACCGGCTACCGAAGACGGGAAAAGCTCTGAGGACCATGGACGCGATGGAGATGCAGCGGATGGTCATGATGGTATCTCCTCACCAGCATTGCTCATATAAAGGCTTTCACAGAGGCCAAGCAAAGCTGCCTCTTACAGATCTCTGCGACGAGGGATGTTGCTTCGGTCGACGTCACTCGGTGATCACTGCCATATTGCTAATCTACCCAAGGTGCCGCAAAGAAAAATCTACCGAGCTTTAAACCCACACGTGCAGCTGCAGGCACGCTGTCGTCTCAATATGTTCTCCTGAACCGAGCCATGCAAACGAAGCTCACATGGCACATGCTAAGGCCGATGGAACGAGGAAGCGCACCAAAAGAAAAGCAGCACATTCGGCAGGGACATGCTTCCCAATCTGTTGCACTCGCAGGCTCCCTGGGTTATGAAATTCGGCGCTACAGCTTGGACAGCAACGCAGTCAATCACTGGCTGCGGCTCTTGGGCTCTACCAGGCCAACTGTACCTCATGCCGACAAGGGTCGAACTGACTAACCACGTAACCATTCGCGCCGTAATAATTCACCAGGCGCTGTGCCGTATGCAGATGCCTGGGCTCCCGAAGCCGCACACAACTAGCCACTACATCTGTGTGCTGGTTTCGGTGTTGGGGTTCTCGCACAAACTAACCACACAGCCCCAACCGGAACAGCCAAAGAAGTGAACAGGAGCAGCATTCTCGCACTTACTAACCGCAACATCCACCGAAAGGGTCGCATCCAAGGCAGAAACAAAGCGACAGCGACCAAGCAACGACAAAGCAGAGCCCAAGCACACGGCCGGAAGAGAAGCAGCGTTCTCGCGTTTACTAACCGCAACCTTACAGCCAGCTGGGAAAAGGCACTGAACGAAGCAGACGTCTAAAAGTAGGCGAGCAGGAAAGAGCCAGAAAGAAGCCCCTTGCCAACGAACACTGCCAGACAAGTGTAGCCCAACACGTGCCCTCCATTCTCGACCGAGAAGCATGATGGCACCGGTCGTGTCACTTTGGCCTTCGCCTTCTTTAGCCATCAGGGACAGGCGTCGGGTGTACCTTAAGTGTCCCACAGCACTTTGTGAGGGCAGGGACAAGGCCGAGAAGGGCTCTGCAACCGTGGGGCGTGCACTGCACGTAAATGAAGATGAGAATTGGATAAGCAAACAAGGGAATCGCACTGTGAGGATGCTTCCGGAGCATGAAGTATGCAATGCAAACAATCTTGCCCAGCATGGACCATAACTCGAAGATGATGAGATATCCTTGTGACACCAGTTCTGGGATGTCTTCCATCATGCTGATCTTAAGGTCCTGCAGTGGCACCAGCTGACGCGACTTCTCGGTATAGTTGAGATATTTTCGGAACAGGTTCACTCGCAGATGATAGCGAATGTTAAACCCCATCTCCAAGACTGCCATCTCAAAATAATCGGCACCCAGCAAGATGAAATTTGGCAGAATCCAGGCTAGCCCGACAGCAACGGAAGTGCTGTTCCGATCGCCAGGAAACCAAAGCCTCTCGGCAGTGCCCGGGGTGATGTTGTCAAGCACCGTGTCCACTAAATACACACGCAAGAATATGGTGGACAAGTAGTAGGCATTGCCAAGCATTGACAGCAGCAGGCAAAGGCATGTCTTCCACCGGATCTCCGGCACGTGGCTGAAACAAAAGCCCATGAAGGAAAACAATAGAGACCACCCCACTCCATACAACTCATCTTCACTACCCTCTTTGATCTGCTCCTCGTGCGCGTTTGAAGGAAACATGTCGTCGTCTGTGATCATCACTACACTCCGACTGCCAGCCGAATCTATGATGCAGTTCAGACCTCCAAACAGGACAACGTAAAAGTCCAGTGTGGAATCGAAGTTGTCATCATCGACCAGCTGGATCTCGAAGGATCGGACGCACTCCCCGGGTCCGAACTCGAGAGTACCAGCTGCACCATGGTACCTTAAAGCTGCAGAATCCTTCAGAACTAGCCTCTTGCCAGTCTTGCATGTTAAAACCTAGAACCTGGCACTTTGGAACGGTCAGAAATACAAACCCAGCTTACCATCTGGCGTGTTATTTTATGCGTCAAACAGCCGAACCGACACTCTGCTTGAGCGGGATCAGATCTTCAAGTGAATTGCAAATTTACTGCCTGCAGACCAACCTAGCTGGCAAAGATCCGCGAGGCCAGTCAAACCCTGAGGTAAAACAGCAAGAACTCGAAGCTACGCAATCATCAGCCACACTGGATGCAATTGCAGGCATGGTCGCTTCTTGCCATCATGAGCTGAGTTGTCTTCTGTCTTCCACTGGACTGAGCATTTGCCATATAGTGACCCAATCCGTACCACTTGGATAACAGCGTTCTCCTGACGTCTTGCACGAATGAATCGGGGGGCCGGATGATGCGGCTTCTCTTGGCTTTGTTCGACACTCCACTTTGTTCACAAGAACTCCCGAACCGAATTCCATGCCCGCTACGGCAATCATCGAAACAAGGAAATCTTATAACGCGTCCTTCTCTGAAGAGTAGAAAGTGTTGGAAAAGAACTGCACCACATCTCCGCCTTCGCCGCTCTGCTGCCGCCTGATGCCACAGACCAAGTAAATCAAGCCACGTTGAGATGAGAAATCATGATCCAGGAGGTTCGGTCCTTGAACAACTGCTTACGGTCAGGACATCAACCTCAATTTCAGAAGATTATGGTATTGGCTGCACACTTTTTAGTGACGGTGCCGGTGGTGAGCATCATGACGGTAAAGGGTGACAGCGGCGACGACAACTCGGAAGCGTTCCAAACTAGCAGAAACTGGACACGTTTCGCTTGATGCACAAGGGGAGATGAAAGAACAACCACGACAACTATCTCAACATGTCTTCCAGCACAAGGCAGCATCTGCACGCGACTTCGTTTCATGAGCTCACTCGGTGAGAAGATGTAGCTCTTCGAAGCATTGATCTAAGTTGGCGAGAGAAGTTTCAGGCGTGAAGGGCAAAGAACACTTCATGGGGCTGACGAGATAATCGAAAACGTCTTCTCCTGGAACCTCATCCAGGAGAACCTGCACATGTCTTCCCCTTACGAAGGGTGAGCGATTGGAATTCGAGTAACAACTACTGTCGCCCCAGGGCGCGCAAAGTCGCGCTACCGCATGGTCACGCAAGAACGCGTGAAGTCACACCAGGGCGTTTGAAGTCACACCACAACATCATAGCTGCACACCGCCATGGCCACGCGCTTGCTAGCGCATTCCTGGTGCAGACTTCAATTTAGGATTTCGAGTGCAGGCTTTCTTTGGAAATTATGTCCCGGAGCCTTGATAAGTGTGCTAGTTTGGCAGCTAATCACCGTGTGTACGCGCTTTCAGACATGTAACAAGCACCCACTCAAGACACACATCATTGGCATCACAGCGCACGAAGACTTGAGGAAAACCAGCCGTTCCCCATGTAGAGAAGCACCCGCTCAACACAAGCAGCAGCCACTTCAAAACCAGCCATTTCCCGACTACACGCTCTATTCCCGAAGCACCCGCTCAAGACACACATCATTGGCATCACAGCGCACGACAACCAGCCATTCCGCATGTAGACGCTCGATTTCACAAGCACCCGCAGGCGCGAGGGATGCACCACCCGCTCCCTCTCCGGTATCAAGTTTTACATCAGGTTGAACGATACCCGGTCGTAGATTTAAATATTGGGGTGAACGATACCCTCGAGTGTGATATCATGGCCCTCCCAAAACAAATCCACTCCACCAACCTCCTTGTTCCCCAAGTAGACGCACGATTTCACAAGAACACGCTTTTTCTGCAAGTAGATGCGGCCGCCGAAACGGTTACAGTTTTGCAAGTAGACGCCGTCGCAGAAGGTGGTTACAAATCACATAGCACAGGCACGCGATTTGTCCGTTCCGCAAGTAGACGCCGCCCCATGATGTTTACAAAACACATACTTTCCGGACAGTCTAGTCCACCAATCTTTGAAGTTCGAACGTGAGACATCTGAATCCCATTCTACACGCAAGGAGCAGCCTAGCGACGAGATCACGACCAGGCGCTAAAACCCATCTAAAACAACCACCAGCCAAAACTTCATGACGACTACTTACGAATATTGCCTCATTAACTCGATAGGGCCAGGATATGCTTATCCCCATGTCCACGCGCAAAAGGGATGACTTCACACAGGACGGGACGACTTAACACAACCGCTAGTAGATATGTCCGGTGGGAGTGGGGAGGCGCTTCCTTCTTCGTAATGAGCTTCAGGTATTTGGAGACGACAGTAACAATTATAGGACCGGACAACCCCACATGACAGTGACTCTCGTATGAAGATCAAAAGAGTGCAAAAGAAAGTGACGACGATATATGTGTGGTCGTGTTGTGCACTGCATCTTTTGTTTGTGCTTGCTTGTGCTCTCTCTGTCTCTCCCTCTCTCTATCTCTCTCTCTCTCTCTCTCCGTTTCTTTCTCTCTTTCAAAGTTTCTTCATCTGTCTCTCACTCTCCGCGTCTGCGATCATGGCAATGTTGGCGTCCCAGTCAACCTGCCGAACAACGTCTCCTCAAATGTTCTACCGAATCCGAAACAGAATTCAAGTCACGGAAGCATGCCAGAGTCTCGGTGTCGCAATCGCAAGATGGCCGAACTGAATCCCTCGAACCCATCCGATTGGAATCAACGTCAACCTGGAATCTTGCCCAGAGGCTGCGTAGCAGGAATTATAAGGGCCGAGGGAGATATCAAAAACGACGCACACCCCGGACAGCCGCTCCTTCAAACCTCGCCATCGCAGCTCTAACGAAAACAGCACGGCGCGCACCTCGGGACCCACACCGGGCCGCAAAATGACAACACACCCAAAAGGATTTGTACAGTATTGCAAGAAGCCGCGCACATCTCAACGATGCCAGCGGCCAGCTTGCCACGTCCACTTGCGAGGCGCTTGCGGACGCGATGTGGGCGACGTGGAAGAAGGAATCGAGTCCGGGAGAACGTCGTCTCCGGAGAAAGGGATCTTATTACCCTTGGTCGAGATGCCCAGAAGTCGCGCCAACAGAATCTTGTCTTCGGAACAGGATACCGGCATCGGCGCCGTTTCTTCCGCCCTGATCCGTGNGGATCTTATTACCCTTGGTCGAGATGCCCAGAAGTCGCGCCAACAGAATCTTGTCTTCGGAACAGGATACCGGCATCGGCGCCGTTTCTTCCGCCCTGATCCGTGGTTTCCCCGTCAAATGTGCCGCATCATCTGCGGCCTCTGTTTCTTCTCGACCTTCCTCCTCTTCTTCCTGTTGTCCTGCTTCTGCTGTTTGTTCTTCTTCTTCTCCACCTTCCACTTGCGAGTTTGCAATACTCGCAAGGATTTCTACGAGTGCAACGACATCCATTCTAACCTTCAGGTCCAAACTGANCTGCTTCTGCTGTTTGTTCTTCTTCTTCTCCACCTTCCACTTGCGAGTTTGCAATACTCGCAAGGATTTCTACGAGTGCAACGACATCCATTCTAACCTTCAGGTCCAAACTGACCGTCGGCGCCGGTCGGCCCGTGACCGGATCCATTTCGGCACTCAGCACGGGAGCGCTGTTACACGCGAGGGACAGAGCCGTCAATTCCAGCACCATGTCCGCGAGCGGAGCGTTAAAAGGGAAATCCGTTCGAGCCAAGCCTACAACACGAAAAGTTCCAGACAAACGTCAGCAGACTCACCCATGCTCAAGCAATCGGGGGATTTTCTTCGTCCGAGTTTCGTGATGCGACCGCAGGAAAAAAATGAATCCGAAGAACTCCCGGCCCACACCGGGACGTGGAGGACATCGGATCGCGAAGCAGTGAAATCTCGGAATGATGCTTCTACCATCTTCTACCCAAACCCCCACGCGTAACCCTGCCGGCCTTCTTCGTGACATCGAAGATGAAGACGTCTCCCTCTCTCTCTCTTTTCTTTCTTTCTGCTGGGCTTAGGGGTCGTCGCAACGACCCTCAGGCGCTAGGCCCGCCCGACCACTCTTTGGGTTAGTGAGTGGCCGGCTTTGGGGTTGGTCCACATTACTGCACAGAACTACAAGGTGTGTCCCCGGTCTCCCTGCTGGCTCCCGCCCCTTTACTCTAAACACAAAACCAAACTCAGGCCTCTTCCCCATGCCCCTGTGGCCCAGCTTCCTAGTTCTAGTTTGGGTGCCAGCGACTGTGTGTTCCCCCTTGCAGAGCAAAACTTGTTGCAACAACCTTCGGTGCAAGAACAACTAACACAACGTGTAACTGTCATGACCAATAGCACGTACCATGCGAAAGGGCTTGTTGCTCATGGGGCTCACGGAAACAATTCGGGAGACTACGTAAGGTGTCGCTGGAGCCCCCCCCCTTGTGTTGCAAAACAAGAAACACACAGCAACCTACTTACCGTACTCTACCGCAGGAACGACTCTAAGGTACCGACTGTTCGGGGGGCTTCAGGCCTTGCTAGTTGTCCGTCGCTGGTTTTGTTAGCAGTTGCCTAGCAACACCACAACCTTCAGAACAAAAGCAGGTCTGTTAGCTAACAGGGCCCCTTAGTTTGTCGTCTTGGTCCAGCGAACTCGGGCTTGTAAACCCCCTGCGTCTAGCCGGGCTCAGCAGCTCACTCTTCTCAGGTCCTGGGGGCTCCCCCCGCCGGTCGGCTGCGCTGGTAGAGGTTCTCTTAGTTCTGGCCGCCTTGTCCCCCGCTGCGATCGTAGTAGGGCTCGAGGCACTGGCCGCCAGCGTCCCCACGTCGTCTTCGTCGCTGGCGATCTGGATCGCCCCTTCTTCAGTACTGGGTCGTCCAGGCGTCGAGGTGCCGTAGTGCGGCTCTGGTGGTGTCCAGGACGTCCCCGTACAGGAAGGGTATGAGCTTGCGCAGGAGCTTGGCCGCCCGCAGGACGTGTTGGGGCTCCGGCGGGTCTTTCTCCTTTCTCACAGCTTCCGAGACCCCCGGCTTCTGCAGTGCGACGACGTCTGCGGGGCTCTCTCTCTCTCTCTCTGTCTCTCTCTCTCTCTCTCTCTCTTATTCTCCCAGGCTTAAGGGGCTAGTCAGGCCCCCCGGGCTTTAGCTCTCTCTCTCTCGATCTCTCTCTGTCTCTCTCTCTTTGCTTTGCTTTGCTTGGGGCTTGGGGCGGGAGCAGTCCTCCCGTCCCGCGCGGGTTCCCTCGCTCTCCCTCCCTCTTTGCTTTGCTTTGCTTGGGGCTTGGGGCGGGAGCAGTCCTCCCGTCCCGCGCGGGTGCGCTGCCCCATCCATCATTTGGAATGGATGGGCTCGGCTCTCTCTCTCTCGCTCTCTCTCTCTCTCTCTGCCAAAAAAACCCAACAGTGATACAGCGTGTTCCCTCCAGAGAGGGCGTGTTTAGTGGCATTTAGACTCTTCCGGAGCCGCCCCAGAGCTCTGGGACCTTTTCGCGCGCGCCGCATCCGACAGAGTCTTCCAGAGAGAGCGTTTAGTGGCGTTTAAGCTCTTCCGGAGCCGCCCCAGAGCTCTGGGACCACATGACAATGGCTCCCGTATGACTACCAAATGAATTCAGAGGAAAGTAGTTATAATATGGTGTTTGCGTGTGTAGGTGTGTGCCTTGTTAGTGAGAGTGCATGTGCACTGGGTCGCACATGCACGTGCCTGTGTGTTGCGTGTGTTATGTGTTGTCTGTGTCTAGTTCTAGCTCTCTTTCTCTCTAGCTCTCTAGCTCTCTAGCTCTCTAACTCTCCAGCTCTCCAGCTCTCCAGCTCTCCACCTCTCCAGCTCTCCAGCTCTCTAGCTCTCTAGCTCTCTAGCTCTCTAGCTCTAGCTCTCTAGCTCTCGCTCTCTAGCTCTAGCTCCAGCTTTCTAGCTCTAGCTTTCTAGCTTTCTAGCTATAGCTCTAACTCTCTAGCTCTGTAGTTTTAACTCTCTTTCTAGCTTTAGCTCTCCAGCTCTCTAGCTCTAGCTCGCTCTCCCTAGCTCTAGCTGTCTAGCTCTTTAGCTCTCTCTCTAGCTCTATCTGTAGTTCTAGCTCTCTCGCTCTAGCTCTAGCTCTAGCTCTAGCTCGCTCTCTCTAGCGCTAGCTGCTCTAGCTCTCTAGCTCTCTAGCTCCCTAGCTCTCTAACTCTCTAGCTCTCTAGCTCTCTAGCTCTCTAGCTGTAGCCCTCCAGCTCTCTAGCTCTCTAGCTCTAGCTCTCTAGCTCTCTAGCTCTCTAGCTCTCCAGCTCTCCAGCTCTCTAGCTCTGTAGCTGTAGCTCTAGCTTTCTAGCTCTAGCTCTGGCTCTGGCTCTCTAACTCTAGCTTTAGCTCTCTAACTCCAGCTCTAGCTCTAGCTCTATCTGTCTAGCTTTCTAGCTATAGCTCTCTAGCTTTAACCCCCTCTCCAGCTTTAGCTCTCTGGCTCTCCAGCTCTCCAGCTCTCTCTCTAGCTTTCTCCCTCTCTCCCTCTCTCCCTTCTTCTCCCAGGCTTAAGGGGCGAGTTAGGCCCCCCGGGCTCTAGGGCCCGCCCGTTGTGTTAACGGGCCTTTGGGAGGGAGTGAAGTCTAGATGATTTCGTGACCGTATGTTCACAGAGATAATTTATTACATCTATATCTATATGGCCACTTCGTCATCTTTGTGGTGACATGTGAATTCACGTGTTTCGCTACAGCTGTCCCCCTGTTTCAAAAGGTCACAACACATGAGAGAAGAGCCGATTCGTCAGGGTCAGCTGTTTAATACGTGCTAGATGTTTGGGCATTTCCCCTGTTATCATGGGCAAGGAAGTACAGTAATCAGGTTGTAGAAAGTGAGTCCCAGGCTAGAGGCAAGAGGTCTTCTTAACAAGGGGTTCCCAGATGCAGTGTACGGAGATGGACCGGAGCTTTGGGGGTGTCTTCATGGACTATCGACAGATCGATCTAAACACGCAACACATGGAACAGCAAGATTTACCTGGGTTAATACGACCTGTCTGGTTTGTCCAAGGCATCCCCCTGTTGTCCAGCCTTGCTATTCGTAGTGAATTCCCCGTGTTTGGAAGCAAGCAACACATGTAACAACACCGGAAATGAAGTAAGTTGGGAATCGGGTGTTCACTGTCCACTAGCCGGCAATACACAGGTTCTGTTAGATCTGTTGGGACGACGTACTGTTTACACTTCGACCGTAACACTTGAAAACACACACACCTACAACAGCACCAGGTAAGCCCAAAGGATCAAAGTCAGTACAGTAGTCGCCCTTAAGTTCAGATCCCCTGTGACTGCAGGTTGACATATTCAGGCTATCCTCCGGGTCGGACCATGCTTGCAACAGATGGGACATGCTAAAACTACCGTAACCTGTGATAACTACCGGTCCGGTTTGCCCAGGTCGTCACCCCGGTGTGAAGCACGTTCACTGTCTGAGCGGGATTTTTCCCCCGCCTACGACGATCAGTTGGTCTCGTCGATCGATCTCACTCCCCCGCTCCATCGAGGTCTTGTTCCCCCGGCTCGCCGTCTCGTGCTAAATGTTCTTGGAGTGCATGCCCAAGAGTCGTCGGCGCCGGTGGCTTCCCCCGAGTCGCTGCTTACTCGGCTCGTCGGGGATCGCGGTTGTGCCTCCGTGGTGTGGTAGTCCCCGAGCCCGTGGTGTCGATCGAGTTGCCACCATGCCGTTGCGTTCCCCGTCTGGGGGCCATCCCCCATTGTAGGGGTTCTTGCTGCAATGCGACGAACCAGGCGTAGCGCAGCTTCTTGGGCTGCCGGCAGCATGTCTTCAGGCAGGTAGTCGACATCGTGGAGGAGGGCCGTGGTCACCTCGATGAAGTTGCTCCCCCGGGCTTGGTCTATGTCGTGCTCCACGAGGTTGGTGTCGTGTCCCCCATCTTGCAAGCACAAAGTGTCGGAAGGATGTGCCAACGGCTGCCCCTGTACGAGGTGTTCAAGAGCTTCCCCGACCTCTATCATCGTTGCCCAGGTATTGGGATTCGTCTGCTGGTCGAGGATATTGTTCAGGATCCCCCGTAGGGCCGCCAGCGTCGGTGGCAGCTGGAGGTGCACCTCGACGTCGGAAGTCAGTGTGCCAAGCCATCGCATGATTGCGGCTATCTGTGGTTCGACACTATTGTAGGTAAGGGGTCTATTCTGTGCAGACAGCTGACCGTGTCCCAGGGCTGTTAAGTATCTTGCTGCTGCTGCGGCGTCACGGTTGATGCTGTGGCCGTTCCTCGCTCTTTTGGTGGAGGGCAGGCATTCCCCCGAGTGTTCGGCAGGGCTCGGTTGGCCTGGGGGGATAGATGGGAATCCGTCGTCCCACGCTTCCACCGCTGCCGCTGTCTGTGAGTCCACTAGTAAGTCGATGAGTGCTGTCTCCGCTGCTGCTGTGATGGGTTGGTGGGCTTGGTGTTCGGCGAGGCGTCGGATCTCCTCAAGCTGTGTTTCAACACGCTGCCAGCTTCTGGGTGGGGGGGAAGTAGGTAAGGAGGGGACCTCCGTATTCCCAGGCAGCGGGAGTGTGGTGTTGTTGCTTCCGCGCAGGCTTTGCAGCGGTGGTGGCATTGTTGAATGTGCTGTTGGGGGTGGCGGCGTCGGCTGCTCATCCTTGGTGTGTAGGCCTTCGCTGGCGGTGGCTGTGTCTGTTGGCTGTGTGAGGGTTTTTGCTATGCTCTGCGGCTGTTGCATGAGGCTGGTTGCTTCATTTGGGCCGCCGCTGTGGTCTGGTGGCGGTGTTGGTGTCGGGCTGCTCCCTTTTGTTGGGGGGGCAGGGGCTGGTCCAATCCTGCGCCCATCTTGTAGCTTCGTGGCAAGCGTTGGTGATGGTCGGGCGTGGTTATGGGGGCTTTGTGCTTGTGGTTGTGGCAGTCTGTTAGGTTGGTGTTCTCGTAGGCGTCGTGTGTCTACGAATGCTGGGCGCGTGGCTTCTCGGCGGGTGGTTGTCGGTGGGGGTTGCCGTGTGTCTCCGTAGGTGGTGTCGGTGCTGCTCACTGCCGTGTCTGTCTTCTGTGGCAGAGTGGGAGTGGGGTAGTAGAAGCGTGGCTTCTCGTGGGACGAGCTGGAGGCGCTGTGGCTGTCGGTTGCGTCTGTTGCCTGTTGGTTGGGTTGGCCTTGGGGTTTTGTGGTTGCCTCGTGTCGCTGTTGCTGTTGTCGTTTGCTAGTTTCCTTGGTTGCCCGCAAGGCAAGGATGCTGGGTGGGGCGATTTCGCTCGTTGCTTCCATTCTGATAATCCAGCCTTGTCGTGTGTACTCAAAGAGGAGCTTGTCGCCCTCAGCAAGCAGAAGGGCTCCGGACGTGTGGAAAGGTGGGTCTGGTACTTAGGTGAGCACCAGCAACCACATGTTTGTGGCCATGGGTGCAAATGTACCTGTCGTCCCTTCGGGGAAGGGGGGTGCAGTGGCAAGGAGTCCGGCGTCACCTGCAACTATGACGTGGGGGAGCTTTCCTGAGGAGTGGCTGCTGCTGCTGCTGTGGCTTGTGGCCGAGTCGAGCAAAGTGACATGGATTGAGTGGCATCCATGTGTGAGGTCGTAGTAGGTGACTTCGCATTCGTGCGAGTGGGGGACTGGGGGCGGGTGGTCTGGGTCGGGCTCGCGGTTGTCGTGTGCTGTTGGGGGTTGATTGGTGTGGGCGGCAGGTACGTCGGCGGGTGCTCTTGGTAGCTGTGATTGTTGTTCTGTTGTGGGTGTTGGCTGGTCTTCAGCGGCTGCTGTGGCTTGCCCCGTGTTGTCCGGCTGGTGCGTGTGTTCTTGCGACGCGGTCCGGCCGGGTGTGGTAGCGTCCGCTGGTTGCCAGGGTCGGTCGGCGCTGTTGAGCAGGTCTCAAAAGAGGGCTCGGTCGCGCTCGAAGTTGGCTGCTTTGTCCATCGTAGGGATGGTGTTGGTGTTGGAGGGCGGTGTTGCCCCAGCTAGGTAGTCTCGCTGCTGGTAGAGAAAGCCCCATCCAGGGCCTTCTTGTTGCTGTGGCTCCTCCTTGGCCGCCGTGCTTGCGGTTCCACTGCTTCCATTCCCACTTTCCATTCTTGTTGGCTACCCGCTGGGAGCCGTGTCCGGCATCAGCTTCAGTGCGCTTCTGTGGCCTGTCCTTGTGGTCGTCATCATCTTCATTGGTTGTGTCATCTGCTGGTGGAGCAGTGTCTGTGTCCGCGGCTGTGTGGTTTGGCGGAGCTGTGTCAGTGTGTGCTGTCTCCTGTGTTGGCTTGGCGTCGGGCCTGGTGATGGCTGGAGCTGTTGTACCTGCGGGCTTGTCCCCCTTGTTGACGTCTGTTGATGTCTGTGAGTTCGGGTGGGGTACGGCCGGCGCTGCGGTGGTAGCTCCGGCTTTGTGGGCTGCCGTCTCGGTGGCGTGTTGTGCTACGTGTGGAGGCTGGTGTGGCTGGCGTGCCTGTGTTGGCATCGGCGTGGGGGGC